>VMDR010004845.1:0-56379 GCA_007922815.1 Macrotus californicus
ACAGACAACAGGATGGTGATTGCCAGAGGGCAGGGGGAGGTGGGGGCAGGAAGAACAGGGTAAAGGGGGGATAAATGGTGATGGAAGGAGACTTGGCTTGCAGTGGTGAACACACAGCGCAATATACAGATAATGTATTGTAGAACTGTACACCTGAAACCTATATAATATTATTAACCAGTATCACCCCAATAAATTCAATTAAAAATTGCAAAAATTAATCTAGGTGAAAGGTTCTTTTTCATTGATTTTATTTTTTTGGCTCACGATGAATCCTTTCAAATGGAATCTTGTATATCTATAGTTCTTTGGCCTGGGGAAGTTTTCCTTTATCCATTATTGCTTTTGTTTTACTAATTCTAGTATTTTCTTCAGAAACACTATTCCTATCTTTTCATTTTCCATCTTCCATTTTTTATTTTATATTAACTCTCATTGTTTTCATCTCTGCACCACTGCATTCTGAGAAAGAATATCAAGTTAATCCTGTAATTCATTGGCTTGAATTTTTATATTTTATTATTCCTGCTCTTCATCACTGTCATTGTGAATGGATTATTATTTTTTATTTCCAGCAATCTTTCCTTACCTTACTGGTCTTTCTTGTCACATCATTCTGCTGTCTTCTTTGCATGCTGTCTAATAGCGACCTTGTCTTGTATCCTTTTGAGGTTCATCTTTCAATTCTGTTGGCAAAATATTTTCAGAAGTACGTTCTACCTCCCAGTCTTCAAGATTCCATTCCCCTTCTCTGGTCTGGCTGTGTTTCTCATATACCCTATGATATTTATTATCTTTCCTCTTTGAATGAGGTGGTATGTAGATTAGAATTTTCCAGATGGCAGTGGTTAGTCACTGGTCCTTTTCTCTGCCCATCTGGCAGAGAGTTAAAGCCCCTCATTTCTTCAGAGCAGAAGCATGCTAAAGGCACAACTGTAGCTCAAATCAAGCAGGTAACTCAGGTCCAGAGAATCTCTGAGTTCAATGCTCAGTTCCTTGGTACTTTTCAGGAATGAAGTGCACAAAGAAACTACAATTCCCAGAATGCTTCCCCTTCCCCATTCCTCTGTTCTGTGCTCTGCCTTCCCACAAAACCCTGAATTACTCACAGAGATCACCCTCCCCAAATGCAACGCTCCACAGGTAACTTCTGTGTTATTTTGAGGAGGGCTATAGAAAGTTGTTGTTTTTGAAGGGGATATAGAAAGATGTAGGCAGGCTCTTCTGGTCCCAGGTGCTTCAAGAGCCATGGGCTTGGGTGCAGAGATGGCCAAATCCAAGAACCACACCACGCACAACCAGTCCCAAAAATGACACAGAAATGGCATCAAGAAACCCCGATCGCAAAGATATGAATTTCTCAAGTGGGTAGACCCCAAGTTCCTGAGGAACATGCGCTTTGCCAAGAAGCACAACAAGAAGGGCCTGAAGAAGATGCAGGCCAACAACGCCAGGCCATGAGCACATGTGCTGAGATTATCAAGGACCTGGTCAAGACCAAGGAGGTCAAGCCCAAGATCCCAAAGGGCGGCAGCCACAAGCTCAGTTGACTTGCTTACATTGCTCACCCCAAGCTCGGGAAACATGCTCATGCCCACATCACCAAGGGTCTCTGGCTCTACTGGCCAAAGGCCAAAGGCCAAGGCCCAAACCAAGCCCCAGGTTGCAGATGCAGCTGCAGCTCAGGCTCCCGCTCAGGCTCAGACTCAGGCTCCAAAATGTGCCTACGCCCCCTGCAAAGGTTCCATAGTAGAGGTGCTGATGTGAGGACAGAGGGACTGGTGTGCCTCCGGGGTGGGGGTCCTCCAGTGGTGTTTGTGAAAATAAACTCAAGGCAGAGTCTGTCCCCCCGCCAAAAAAAAAGAAAGAAAGGAAGAAAGATGTAGGCAGGCCACACTGTGGCTTGGTGAAGGACCAGCATCTACAGTTTTCTGGTTGATATACGTGCTTGATTTCTGGCCGAGGGTGGGAGACAGGTATGAAATATAGTCCTAAACTCTTTCATGCAGACCTTCTCTTCTAATCTCTAAATCTCTTGTTTCATAGAGGTAAATCCTGTGTGCGGAAAAAAATGAAATTTGGGTGTATAGTTGAGTCTACTTTAATACATAGCGGAGCTTTTTTCTACATTTTAGGATTAAGGTGATCGACCTCTGTGTTAGTTGGGCTGTTGGGAATTTTGGCATTTTCCAGTGCTTCTATAGTCTTTTGGTGGGAGGTTGGGAGAAGCTGCATCTGTGGGTGATTACTCGCTCAATAATACGTCCAGCTGAATGCTTGACTTATTATTTTTAAAGTCGGGATTTCTCAGAGAGCTACTTGTTTATCACTTGATCATCACTCCCCCTTTCAAGGCCAGCAATAGTGTTGCTGAGACACTCCATGATTTCAGCCTTTCTTTTATTGGCCTTCTGCAAGGTTTTCCTGTACAGGGGCCGCCCCTTTCTCTCCTCTCTGAACAATTTAAACCACACTTGAAAGGAACATTAAAAAACAAGGCTATATAGTGCTTTCCTCAAATCTACAGTCCTTGGTGAGGAAGCATAAAAGAAACCTCTGATAGTAAGTAAAAAAAAGTGAATCCTTCTCTCCTTGTATGCTTTGGCTTGACAAAGGGATTACAAAGCCATTGTTGGTCCAATGGACAACTCAAAATGAAGGATTTTCTCTTTGTCCTGTTGAAATTTTGAAGGAATTTCCAAATCAAAAGGTCAGTTTTGTATCGAGGCCTTGCTCTTTACTTTATCATTTAATTACACAGCGTAGTGATGTCTTGGCTCAAGAGATCTGGTGGGGCATAACCAATTTTGAACCTACTGGGAGATCAGCAGAGGAAAAATGATGAGGTGAAAGATGAATTTAAGCTGTAGCCTCTACTTCACCGCTATAGAGCACTTACTGGGAAATAATTTTCTTATCAAAGAATTAATGGTGGGAGATGTTAACATACGAATGCCAGGGGATTGCAATGAGGCTTGGTATTTGTGGAAACATATATTATTAATGAGGAACTTGAAGTTATTCACACATATGTACACACAGCACCACTTACTGAACGATGACACGGCACCACACTTCAAAGTTGGCAATGCAGGGCTAATCAGCGCATGTGCTCTCTGTTTCCACTGTGCCCAGGGGTTTTGTTTTGTGGTTATGACAGAAACAGTGAAGGATTAAGTCTGAGTCTAATCCCAACTCCTGTCATCTCTCTGGGCCTTCTTTCCTGTAGAAAAAGAATGTCTCGAAGGCTCCTTTCCAGCCGACATCATCTGATTCCTTGTTAAATGCGCTTTGCATGCACAAGGTGGTTTTTTCATGAGGTGGGGAGGTTTACTGTTGTGTGGTCAGTCCACATTAACTAGCCCACGAGCAGCAGGGATCTCGGATTATTTGTCCTGCTGGTTCTCTAGGGCGTCCTAATGAGCTATGGCAAATTGGAGCTGTTGAATCTTTCAAGCAAGTCCTGTTCCCCCAGTGATATGTTCTGAGAGAGCACATTACAGAAATGAAGATGTGTTTTCATGGACTCTATGCTATAAAATATTTATGCCCTGCCTTTGGTTGTATAAAGTATTTTGCAGTGTAGGTCATCTTCTCAGCAAAAATGTTTCACTGTGAGAACAGCTTCTGAAAGCCCCTGTGGATCTTTAGGGCAGGTGATAAGATGGCCTTACAGAATAAGACACTGTCAGGGCTAATGTCTGAATATGAATGGATCATGCATGACTTAACCCTAAAAGAAGATTTGGCATGAATAGAATTTCCAAGATGTATAATTAACTCTTTTACATTAATGAGAAATATAGCCTTCAAAGACGTCAGCTGTCTCAGGATACAATCTACTAAAATTTAACGCTTTTCTTCCTCCGTATAGAGGAATGTTCCTCTGTTCAAATTTGTTTAGGCACACAGGGGAAGGAATGGTTCCCCTGCTGCTCCCTTTGTCTTGTCCTTCCTCTTCCTCTTCAAGGTACTTCTTTTGGGACAACTGGATGTCATCACTATTTACTGGATCTTTAATGCTTTACTCGCTAGTGTGCCAGCCACGCTCCAGGAGGTCTGCAGAAATGTGTGACATGATTTCTGCCTGCAAAAGGCTGACCATTTAGTTGAGGAGTTAAGACATGACCTAAAGAAACAAGTGAAAACAGCATACCATGAAATCCCATGTGTTGTGTGCAATATGGTTGGGTTTTGGTTAGTATGATGTTGATAGTACAGTTGTGATGACAAAGAGTAAGGATTAATGGCAGCTGGAGGAGTGAAAGAAGGCTTTTGGGGCCAGTGGGAAACCTGGCCTGTGAAAGACGGCACAGTTTGGGGCAAGCAGGAGAAGAGAAGAACTTGTGTGGCTCGCTGGGCAAAGAAAGTTACTGTGTGGTAGAGGTGGAGGAGAGGCCCCTGAGAGCTGTGCCAGCCACAGCTGCAGATTGTGCCACAGAAACAGACAAGCCCAGACCTTAGTGGCTTAAATTCGCCAAAGCTTACCTTTCACATGAGTTACAAATCCATTGCAGAGTGGCAGGGGACTCTTGCAAATTGTCATTTTTTTCAGGGATGCAGGACCACAGAGCCACCACCATCTAGAATGTCCCAGGTCACCATGGTGGGGAGAAGAAAGGGCAAATGAAACAGTGGCTCTTAGAGGCTTCCAGCTGGAAGTGACACATGTCACTTCTTATATTTCATTGGCCAAAGCAAATCACAAGTGCATGCTTAACCTCAAAGGGAAGTGCGTTTCTCCTATGTGCCTGGAAGGAAGAGAATAGGAGATACCAGTGAGCAGATCTAAGAACACCAACCGCATGTTGAGGGCGAGAAAGGTGTGAAATAGTGGGTAGCACAAGGGCCTTGCAGATAGATGCACCTAGATTTGGAGTTCTGTCACCAGCTGGGTGACCTTTGGCAAGAGACTTCATCTATAGAACAGTATGAATTATTCTAGCAAAGTTGTTGTGAGGACTGCATGTGTGGATAAATATTGATTTATTTAGTCATTGCCTCCCTCTCATAGCAGCTTTCGATTTTTTGTTCTAACCCCACATGATATTTACTGTACCTCTTGCTCTTAGGTGCCAAGAAATATGCCTATAACCTTGCAGTAATTTTTTTCTTGCATAAACTAGCCCAAATGGAGTTTAGCCAAGGCCTCTGCTGGTCCGTCAGGTGCCTCTGCAAAGGAGAAAAGGCCATCTCAAGTGGGGCTGCATGGGTTTGTGGGCATAGGTGAATTAGGAAAAGATTCCCTGTTCTTATTCCAGCCCTAGGCCAGGGTGTGTGGTCTGGTAGAAGAGCACAGGCCAGATTTTGGCCTCACCTCCCTCTTTGGTGGGTGCCCTTGTGCAATGAACAACTCGAACAACCATATGTGGTGGCTGCGGCTTGAACTCCTTTTAACTGATTCCTGAGAAAGACAATAGTCCATTTATTGTTCAGCCTCCCTTCACTAGAAGAGAGGAGTTGTAAATGGTGTGTCAGCTGTCCTTGGGAAAGTGTGCTACATGTAGAATCCCAATGTATGAATTCCCAAGAAAATAACTAAGAAGCGTTATGCTCTCTTCCTCTCAGAACATCTCACTTATCTGCTGTGTTTCGAATCAGTGGGATAGTTATTTATAAGCAACTCCCACTGATCTTAACGAGTTTAATGAATAAAGAATGAGCGTAATAAGTGAGCTTAACTTCACCAAGAAATCATTTCTTATACAAAAGAAGTTTGATATTAAACTACTACCAAATATAATAAAATTAAGTCACATTAATTCTCTCAGGTATAATGCAATTGTCTGTGCTGCGCCTAGATAAGAAGCTGAAAGAAAATTTCTGGTACGTCTTTGAGAAGAATTTGTGTAGCTTTAAAAATATCTCGGGATAACAGAACGAACATTGAGAGGGTTTTCTAAGGTGTAGGAGTTATTTTCATTTACTCATTGGAACAGTGTCTAGTTTAATGGTCATGATTCAAAGGATGAGGTGAGAAGACTGAAAGTGGGAACACACTGACCTCAGCTTCCTCTTTGTTCCGAGGTGGGGTGGGAGGTGGAAAAGGAAGGGAAACCACACTCTGTGTGGTCACAGCTCTCCGTGCTACGTGGCGGCACCTTCTCTTTCATGCACCAATGCTGTGAAGGCCTGAGCGAGGGTATGGTAGGTTGAACATGAGCCCCCCAAGATACCTACATCCTAACCCTAAGAATACCTTAAATGGCAAAAGAGACTTTGTTGATCTGATTAAGTTGTGGATTTTGAGCTGGAGAGATTATTTTGGATTATCCACTGGTCCCAATGTCATCACAAGGATCTTTATTTTTTATTAAAAAAATTTTTTTTAGACTTTATTTATTTATTTTTAGAGAGAGGGGAAGGGAAGGAGAAAGAGGGAGAGAAACATCAATGTGGGTTGCCTCTTGTGCACCCCCTGCTGGGGACGCAGCCTACAACCCAGGACTGTGCCCTGACTGGGAATGGAATGGGCGACCCTTTGGTTCGCAGGTTGGCACTCAATTTACTGAGCCACACCAGCCAAGGCCACAAGAATCTTTGTAAGAGGGAGGCAGGAGAGGCAGGAGAGGCAGAGGCAGATGGATATACCAGGCCACAAATACCAGCAGCCTTTGGATATCAAAAAGATCAAGGAAAAAAATTTCCCCTGAGTCTTCCAGAAGGAACCATCCGTATGGACACCTTGTGTTTGCCCAGGGAGACTCATGTTTGACTTCTGACTGCCAGAACTGTGAGGGGATAAACTAGTGTTGTTTTCAGCCACTAAGTTTGGGGTAATTTGTTACGGCAGCCACAGGAAACTGTTATGGGGAGCAAGGATGGGGCTTTTTGAGGGTTCAGCTAGGGAGGTGAGTGGGCAGACATAGAGGCCCTGGGTCAGTTCACTAGTGTGGGAGTCATCGAACTACAGTCATCAGACTGACTTCTGCTACCTGTTTCCGTGCAACCCGTGAGCCAAGAATGGGTTTTATATTCTTACATGGTTGAAAAATTAGAAGAAAAATAATGTATTTTGTGATATGTGAAGATGATGTTAAATGTAAACATTTTGAAATGATTTGCTGTTTTCTGTACTAGAGGCAGAACATCGACTTTGATCTTGAGGTCCTCATGCTTTTCTGTGAGCTTTCCCTCACCCTGCACTGCCCAGCATGTTCACTCAATCAAACCCCATGTACCATTTAATGCTTCTTTGATTCAAACTCTGCCTTCTCTATGAGGCCTGCTTGACATGTTGAGAGCTTTCCATAATCAATCCACCATGATTAATATTGGAGATACTAAGATGAGTAAGATACGATTTGTTCCCTCAAGGACTACACACCAAAACAACAACAGCAGCAGCAGCAGCAATAACAACAACAACAACAAAAAGAAATTCTTACATATCAAGTGCATTCAATCACTATTAATACTTTTATGAGTCATCTGAGATAAATATTACTAGATCAGTTTTTCAGGTGACAAGACTGAGGCTCAGAGATGTTAAATAACTTAGCCATAGTCAATTAAACAATTCTGATTAATGCCCCAGTATCCTTCTAGAATATCGCTTGGGGTTCCCACAGTCACCTGGTCCTGTCCTCATTTCTCAATCCCTTCCCTGAGACTGGAAGTGCTGTGGTCTCTGCCCTCAACAGCCAGCTCCAAATCTGTACCTCTTTATGGAATTGGTAGTTTTCAAGCTTGAGTAGAGTTTGGGAAGGCCCTCCAGAGTTTTGTTATCAAATTGCCACAAGAGCCAATAAATCAGGATGTTGAGATGAAATATTAGATTAAAAATTGAAGCAAAACTGTGGGCCGGGTGACTCCAAAACTTTTCTGGGTGAGGCAGTGAGCCGTGGGGCAGATTCATTTTAGCCAACATATTCTTGAGTTCTCTGTAAGGCAGAGGTGTGCCTGTAGTTTTGACTCTCTTCTCCCGTCTTCTTTTGTATCAGCCAATTGAGTGGCCCTCTCTGCACTTACTGTAGAGAGGACTATGTGTCTGGTCATTTTGGTTTTATCTCCAGATGTAGGTGGTAACAAAAAAATGCCTGCCACCTTCAGTGCCCAAGTGTGGAGCCAGAAGGAAGAAAAGGACTAAGGGTCATTTTAGGTACCATGAAAGTAAATCATTTTTTTTTTTTTTTTTACTTATTTTTGACCTAAATATTTTACCTACTCTTCTGCATTGGGTTGTGGTGAGTAGCTAAAGAAAGTGTGCATGTGAAATATTTTATAAATCAGAAAGTGCTACATCCATGTAAGACTTGGTGTTAGAGATATCAAATAGGGTGTGTTCTTATTTTCAACAAAATTTACTTTGTACTTCTGTGTTCTTAGCTCTGCTCTGTGGGTTCCTGGAGGACTATTAGGAAGCATTGGCAGGTACTACAAATTATTTCTTATTGTTAGTGTTTTGTTTTTCTTGTATGGCAGAGAAACGTATTATCTCACTTTGGACCTGACATCGCTGCTGCTATCTGTGGCCCTCCCATTTATGAAATATAATCTAGTAAGGGAAAGGCATACATTTTTTTTCCTGGAAAGTCCTATAGTTTGTCACATTGCTCTGAGCAAAGCAGTAGAATTTCCAAATCCCTATCAGTGAGGGAAACAATTTATTTTGGGTGAAAGAAGGAAGACTAGGAGGAGGAAATCTTGGTCAAGAATATATAAGAAAAGAAACTAAAAAAGAATATAAACTCTGGACATCTTTCGCCAGAACCTCGCTAGTTTATGCTGTGTGGAGTGTTAAAAGGATCATATATAAGGGAGATGGCTTTAGCAACCCAGCTTTGAATCCCAACAAATAAGATCATCCATCCAAAGAAGCAGTATCTGGCTTGACCCAGGAATTGAGGCATATAAAAACAGTTTTGGGAAAGTTTTAAAGAAGAAAACAGATGTAGTTTCAAAATTGGGACTGGATCTATTTGGTTAATGAATGTTTATATGGGTATGGTCGAATCAGACATGCTTGAAAGATTTGCTTTTTATAATTCACCACAACTTGTTACAAATGGCAGAGTTAGTATTGGCATGGTTTGCTTTAAGAAAGTCCAATATTAGTAACACCCCAAATTTACAAACAGATGAACTAGGGGATGAGTATTTCCATTACAAAAGGATTCACTTAGGGGGATCTCTGCCAGGATATTTAAAATATATGATTTAGTAATATGGTTCATCTACAAGTTTTCAGAAACACATCTGAGAAAAATATGAATACATACACACATGCTGTACTGGATTTAGATTCTTTATTAAGGTGCAAGGTTGATGGCACATTACACCTCAGGATGACTCTACCTGCTATTGCCTTGTCCTTACTGCAAATAGTGGACTCAACAGTTACGAACTCCTTGCTGGGGCCTGCAATCTGGCATGGGCTCTGAGTGTCCCTGTGCTTTTTTGCTGGATGTGCCAAGAATGCAAAGCTCTGACTACTCTTAACACATTGCGTACCGCATAGAAATCTCTAAGACATATGCCAGGGACCACACGTTTTTGGGCAAACTGCATGTTATTTAAATCATCATAACTACAGATTGTCTCTGGAATCGTCAAAACAGTCATCCACATCTTTGATCTCACTAGGAATATCTGATAAATTATCGTTAAATACTTCTGGAAGTGTATCAGTTTCACTGGTTTCCTTCCTTTTTCTGAAAGGGGGCATTTCTAAAAGCACCAGGAACTTGAAGACGAAGACTATTTGAATGACCAAAATACAATGTAACTGCAATGCTTTATGGGTTCGTGCAATTATATAGTTTTTCGTAGACTGACCTGCATGGTTTCCACCAATGAGATCGCTTCATTCGATGTGGACAAGACAGTGTGTTGACATCTAAGGTCCATAACAGATGGCACGCGAAACATGTGAAAACTTGTGAGCGGTACGCAATGTGTTAACCTGGACCATTTCTCAGGGTGGTGTTTACTGGGAGAAGACTTGAGGGGGACAGTAGTGTCTCTTTTTGGGATAAGGAACAGGTTGGCTTACTGCTTACCAGAAAACAGCCTGGTGCTTGACCTCAGTATTCTTCATCTGTGTTGCAAACCCAGTGTGTGCATGACATTCATCTGGGCCCACAGCTTTACCGCGGTGGGACTCAAGGGCAAGGGGAACCGGCACACATGCTGATTGATGCTCACGCTTCTTGCTGTGCTATGAGTAATGAAGTCCTTTGTCTCTGACCCAGGAGTCTCATCCTTTCTGCCAGGGCCATAAACCAGGGACCATCTAACTCACTAGCTTGTATGTAGGGTAAAACCACATCCTGGGCCTGATCGTTATTTCAGTTCGTGTTGTGTCTAGATCTACGGATTTGGGCTTCTCAGGGCACTTTGTTGACTTGACGTAAAAGGCATCTATGACTTTATTTTCTTATCTTTTATTTGCTTGGGACTGAATGTTAAGTTATGTTACTATTTTATTGTCATAAGTATAAACTACAGCAGCTGGTGTTTGGCTTAGATTTTTGTTGTTTTCTTTTATATTTATTAAGGGAAAATCTTTGGTAGTATTGAATTGGCATCGTATTCCCCAAGTACAATTCTTGATTATACATGGATAGGAGAAACTAATGATTACTAAGGAAACTGCACATTGGGGCTGAACTTGTAAGTGGGATTTATGAATAGACTATGTATACAGAATATGTATTTTAAAGCTATCTTTAAATTGCTCCACGTGGGTACCGGTGCTGCGTGTATGAGGTATGCTATTAGAATGTACCTACCTGGGCCACATGACAGATGATGCTTTGTGTTCTGAGAATGAGAATTCAGTCTCCAGGAAAAGATTCCTCTTTTGCTCCCCTGAGCTGACAAGTGCCTCATCTCTTAGAAGGACTTCTCTTCCACCAGAGCATTTGGGAAGCAAAAGATCCCACCTTTGAGATAGGCTATATGTGTGGGCACACGTATGGGTGAATTTGTGGATCTGATTTATTGCATGTATTTGTGCATGGATGCTGTAGTGAGCTGGGCTTGTTTTCAGTGAACACATAGAATGGATGCCATTCCCTTCGAATTACCACCTTGGGAATCTACATGTTATTTTCAAGTTACTGCCAATATTTTGGCTCAAACTCTACCGTGACCCCTTTCATGGGTGTGTATTCAGTGTGTGAGGTCCAGTGGTGATCAACCTTTGTTCTCTTTTTCAATTTCCCAAAAGCATTTAGAACCAATTCTATGATGAAAATGGGTGCTCAAATGGGATAAACACTAAGACATGTAAAGTAATAAAATTGATTTTCTTGAATAGTTTGCAAACGAAACCTAAAGGCTAATGCCAGCTAGTTTGGTATTCTTTGTACTGGGCTGCTGTAATAAATTATCATAGATCAGGTGGCTTGAACCATAGATTCATATATCTCCCAAATTAGGAAAGCTGCAAGTCTAAGATCAAGGTGTCAGCTGATGTGGTTACCTTCAGGGCCGTCTTCCTTGCTTGCAGATGGTTGTCTTGCTGTCAGGGTCCTCACATGGCAGAAAGAGAGGGGACTCTGGCATTTATTTCTCCTTCTATGAGGCTATTAATCCCATCACTGGGGCTTTACCCCTGTAACTTCATCTAAATCTGCTCACCTCCCCAAAGCCCTATCTCCTAATACCATCACATTGAGAGTAAGGTTTTAGGGAGACCGTTTGTCATCAGATTATATTAAGCGTCTTCCCATGAAAGGAAGGGAATTCAAGTGAATCCACAAAATTGAAAAAAGTTATTAATTTTTTTGGATTGTCTTGTGTTCTGGATTGAATTGTATCCTCTTCACCCCTGAAGATACCTTTTGAGGTCCTAACCCTCAGTACCTGTGAATGTGATCTTATTTGGGAATAGAGTTTTTCAGATGTAATCAAGTAAGGATGAGGCTGTGCTGGCTTAGGGTGGGCCCTGAATTTGATCAACTGTTAGTGTTTTTAAAAGAGGGTGACATTTTGATCCAGAGACACAGTCAGAGGGAAGATGGCCTATGAAGAGGGAGGCGGAGTTGAAATTCGAGGATTGCTAGAGTTGAGGATTGCTGGCAACCACCAGAAACTAGGATGAGGGAAGAAAGAATTCTTTCCTAGAGCCTTCAAAGAGAATATGGCCCTGCCTTGATTTCTGACTTCTGGTCTTTGGAATTGTGAGAATAAGTTTCTATGCTTTAAGACCCCCCAGTTGATGGTATTTTGTTATCGTAGCCCTAGGAAATCAATGCTTCTTGCTTGTTCTCTTCTGTTTGGAGTAATGCTCTGCCTAGATTACACCCTAGATAAGATGGGAAGCAGAGAGACTGACAGAATAGGAAGGTCAGGGATTCAGAAACAACCTTGTCCATCCTCTAACGCAAGCCACCGACAGAAACACCTGCATGGCCAACCAAGAGCTGAGCACGTGCAGATGACAGAAGCGAGCCTGGTCTTGGGTTTCTTTCCACCCACAAAGGAGGCAACAGGGCCACCCTATTCCCTTTGGGCTGTTCTAACTCAGACCTGGTACAGCGGAGAAGCCTGTCAGTGTTCATAAAAAAACGTAGAAATTCAGTCTTGGTGGTGAAGATAACATTCACCAAAGAATTCTCTGTAAGTTCATTTTATTCGGAGCCTGACATACGTCTGTCTACATCATCTGGCCGTGAAACCATCTTCTAGGAGTGAAGACAGATCCACCTCGAGTTAATGTTCCCTCCCTTCTTCCTCCTAATTAGATTGCGATCCTACTGCTGGTGTCCCCACATGAGAGTAAGTGATGCTGGCGCTCAGTGAGTTACTGCGACTGCTCTTTCAGCAGCCGGAGCAGCACTTCCTTTTCTTGGCTGCCTTAGTCATTATCCATTCACAGACATTTGCATTTCGAGATCTTTGTCCTGCTGCATCAAAGTGTTCATGGTGGGGGTGGGGTGGGGGGGCAAGGGGGGCTGCACCCAGGCAATTTGCTGGGCGTTTGGAATCCCGCTCTAGATAATCCAGAAAAATCTGTCACCGTGGGGACCCCAGTTTGTCTGATGGCCTTTCTCGCACAGATGCCAGGGTCATATCCTCAGACTTTTATTTTTTGTCGCTTTCATTTGGTTAATTCCATTAGTGGCTTACTCTGAACATGAAAGTCATTTGCTGTTAAAAACAAATGCCATCTCAAAAGGACAATCCCAATGCCGCCTTCCCCTCTGATCTCCCTGTCAGCAGAGTCTGGGTGTTCAAGCCCAGGGTGCTGCTTCACATTAGTTGTCTCCCGTCCGTCCACTCATACCTCTTCAGTATTTAGGAAATAATGACTCGGAGTGAGGAAGATAAAGAGATCATAATTGATACTGTAGATTGGATGAGTTTAAAGCTGTCCCTGGAACTAAATGGCACAACCAAATCTGATGTCAACCCTGAAAGTTTAGTTGTGAGTTTGTCGGTGACTCCCAGCTGTCTCAGAACAACCTTTCACCTGTTTTTCCTCGAGTGCTACTTTGTTGGGGCCACCAGTGTGCTCATCTACAAAGTCACATTTCCCAGCTTCCCTGCAGCTAGGTGGCCTTGTGATACAGTTCTGTCTAACAACAGGTAAGCAGAAGCCTGTTGTGGATTTCTGGGAAATACTTGCTTTCTTAATATAGGCATTGTTTCTCCCTCCATCTGGCTCCATTCTCTTCCTTCCAACTTGGAACGACTATGAAATACCTTGAGCTGGAGCAGCCGTCTTGTGACCATGTGGGAAAAGCCAAGAGAATCGCAGAGGCTTTGCCCTGATGGGCTTCCAAACCAGGTTCACTGGGAACCTTCTACCTCTGGACTTCTTCTTTCATGAAGAAAAGTGATCCCTGTTCCACCCGCATCCCTGTTAAATGGGCCATGTGCAGCCTAATTTGATCTGCGGGTGACGCGGTGGGATTTCTGAGAGCCCGGTGTGCTGCTGGGTTGTAGAGAAAAGAGTCATCTGGAGCTGGAAGGAAATATGATTCGTCACAGGGAGGGCCCCGCAGAGTGGAGAGCCCTGGCGTTCACCGTGTGTGTGTGTGTGTGTGTGTGTGTGTGTGTGTGTGAGAGAGAGAGAGAGAGAGAGAGAGAGAGAGAGAGAGGGAGGGAGAGGGAGACAGACAGACAGACACTGGGCCTCTTCTTGTATTCTACGTTCTCTCTGTGGCTTGGGGCTTTATTGGTGATCTAGGTTAACTTGTCAGAAGGATGCCCTGGGTTTCCTGCCCTTTGGGGGAATTGCATTTAATGAACAGCTGCTTTGTTCATTTCTTTACTAATTTTCCATTTCTGGAGAGAAAAAGGAAGCTTTGACTGAGATAATTATGTGCTACTGCCCATTAGGAGAGAGCTGTGTACCTCTAAGTGAATTGGGGAGGGGGATGGATACATTTTTGTGAATTTAAAATGTCATTTTGTACAAAAGAAGTTATTCTGAGTAAGGACAAACAGTCACAAAAACCAGAAATGTGGCTAGACTAGGCCATCTCTTTTCTTGACATAATTAAAAATAATTTTTTTCCAGAATGTTCAAGTCATTATTTATCCCTGCCATCTGAAGACTGGGAATCTTACTGGGGTGTCTTAAAATAGTCCTGCCTGGATGGGGGGTCAGACTGTCAGTTGTGGGGCTAGTGGTGGGGACTCTGACTTGTCTCTGGCTTTGGGGGTCCCCTGTGGAGCCCCCTCATGGCCTTGGACCCAGACTTTGGGAAAGACAGCTGGTATGGGTAGGACTCCCAGGGTGCAGAGGGACAGCCCCCCTCATGAGGTAGAGCAGGCTACGCCTCTCTGAGTTAGTTGTCACATTTCTCCACTAGGCCCAGAGACTTCTCATTTACTTCTTGTTCCTCTGGCTGGTGTCTTTACACAGCTTGACACAAAATATACCTCCTTAGGGAACAAGTGGGAGGCAGGACAGAGTCACGATCCAGAACCTAGTCTTGACTGATCTGGAAGATCTGTGTTCTGCCCTAGTTCTGCCATTTACGTGCTGGCTGAACTCAGGTAAATTACTTACCCTCTCTGAGTCTTAGCTTTCCCATCTATAAAATTAATTATTTGTAGTATGTATTATTGCTGCATAGTTAATGACCACACAATCTCAGCAGCAGCCAATAATAAGCATTCATTCTCACTCACATACTTCTGGCCTACTAGGGCAGTGCATCTTCAGATTGCTGAAGAGTGAGCCTTGGACCTAGGTTGTGAATCTGCTCCCTGTGGGTTATTCTGGGGCCCAGGACGGAGGCCATTGGCTACTTGGAGCGTGTTCATCTCACGGTGGGGTTCTGAGGTTTCCAGATGTGGGGGCAGGAACCTGTAGTGCTCTTTAGGCTTGCATCTCATGTCTTGTCACTTGCGCCATTATTGGACTGGCCAAAGCAGGTTAGATGACCAAGCCCCATGTTTATAAAGTGGGAGAACTAGCACTCCTTCTGTGGAAGGTGGTGGGAAGTGAACATTTGCTGAACAGTGCTTTACTTACCACCCCCAGCTGAAGCAGGTGTTTTGAAGACTTAATGAGATTACGATGAGAGGCATTCAGCGCAGAACCGTTCACAGAGTAGTGCTCCTTAAATGTTAGCTGCTCTTTTTGCCGCTACTGTTGCTGCTGTTAAGTCCTATTCTCTGCAGGGAGAGATGGGCTTCTGGAGAGGAGCATGCTTCGCGGGCTGTGCATGGTTCAGGGCCTCGTTGGCATGAGAGCCGAAGCTCCATCTCCTTCACTCCAGCATGGAGTGTTCTCTGCTTTGATGCCAAACGGGCCCATGGGAGCTTCCGAAGGCCTTGGGTCCACGCGATGTTTGGTTGCTTTTGTACATTCTATTACATTGAAAGCGTGTTCATGCCCCTTCTCACTTTGACCTTCTCAGTTATCCATGAAGTGAATGGAATAGCCATTGCCACTGTCATTTTTTGGAGAAGAGAGCAAGCAGGTGGGCTTGACCCCAGGTGACGTTTGTTGCTTTGGCCTTCTAGTCTAGAGTTTGGGTGGAAAAGGGCATTAGCTGAGGTTTGTAGGAATCAACCATAATGATTTGGAACTTTGACATTCATTCATTCACTCATTAACGAGCAGAAGTCCAAGGCGCCTCTGTTATGTGCTCCATAAGCACTGTGCTAAGTGTAAGGAGTGAAGGGCTCAGTAGGCTCAGTGGTAATTCTGGGCCCTTCTGGGGTTCAGAGGTGGTGGGGAGGGCCAGAGCCAGGAAGCCTGAGGTGCTCATCTCTCCTGCATCACTCCTTGCTGCCATATGTGCTCTCCTCCCACATCTCCTCTGAGCACTCACTAGGTCCAACAGAATCACTCTTTCGGGTTGCATCAGAGCACCTTGGTCTCCATGAGGTCTCAGAGGCCCCCCATGTTCCCCAGGGCTCTACACACTGAACGAGTTGGAGGCGCCCATAGCCTGTCACTCTAATAAGCACCTTGTGATGAAGGGACAGCACTGCAATACACAGAGCTGGGGTCAGGAGTCTGGGTGGCTGCACTGGCTGTGTGGCCAATGAGGGACTTGAGAGGCTCTCTCCCCATGCTCCTTCCCCCTCCCTTTATTTCCTTCTCTGAGGTGGAACTTGTGGTGTAGATACACTGGATGGAGATGGTCTGGACTAATTCCTCCCTTCTTCTCAAACTGTAGCTAATCTCACAACAATTCAAATCTGTGAGATCCATAGGGAGTACTTATCCCCATTTTACAGGCTCAGAGAGGGGCCTGGCCTGTAAAGTTAAGTTATAGGCTCGAGACAAGTAACTTGTCCACTGTTCGGCTAGAATCCAGCTGACCTCACGGATCCTTTCTGGTCTTCAGATTCCACAACACTTTTCAATTCTCAAACCCTGTGGGTTATTGCAATGTCTGGAGCTTGCCAGTTCTTACCTGTCAGTGGTGTTGTGAAGAGACTTAAGGTATGAAGGACAAACGAGGAATGTGACTCTTCACTTCTCCCTCCCAGGAATCCTCACCCTGCTGTCAAACCCTGGATTTTGCAGGGGAAGGAAGGACCAATCCAGGACCTATGCCCATTGGAGTCAGTCATATCCTGGGTTGACCTTGATTCAACAGGGCACGGCTGCTCTGTGCTGGGTGGGCATCCTTACCGCTCTCGGAGTTCTGGCCCCTTGGCCTTTGGTCATCTTTGGTCTTGGCCTGCTGTATCTCAAATGCTTTGTTCCTCTCCCTCCTACCTTCTGGTTGAAGGTCTTAACTTCAGAGCTTCAGGACATTTTACAAATAATAAAGGTATCTGGGATATTTGGAGTGTGCATCCTATACCAAAAGTCTACTAAGTGCTTTATATCTGTTATTTGGTCCGAATGAATTTAACCCCTACTCCTGTGGTATAGGTGATGGTATTTTCATTTTACAGGCAAGGAAATGGTGAAGTTCAGAAAGGTTGTTTATCTTTTTCAGGGTTACACAGCTGGTAAATGAAGCTTACTCTTGCCATCACTTAATTTTGTCTTGTCAGTAACAGCTGCTGATACGGGTCAGAGGTTTCTTGTATGTTACTTTCAATCCTCAGAACAACTCTGCCTTCAAATCCCCTTTATTTGCCAGGTGGTAGAATTGAGGCACAGAGAGGTTAAGTAACCTGCTCTGGGCCACACAGCTAATAAGTCATGGTTATGAGGTTCAAGCCTGGGGCTGTCAGACTCCAAAACTTGTCTTTTATTCCCTTTCTTGCTGAGAAGTCCTTTTGGACTTGTCATGATCTCACTGAGCCCTGCTCAGACACCTGTGTGTGATAGAAGACTCATTAAAAGAACATCAAGAATAGAGGTGAGCCCTGGCTGGTGTGGCTCAGTGGATTGAGTGCTGGCCTGTGAATCAAAGGATTGTCAGTTTGATTCCCAGTCAGGGCACATGCCTGGGATGCGGGCCAGGTCCCCGGTAGGGGATGTGTGAGAGGCAACCACACATTGATGTTTCATTCCCTCTCTTTCTCCTTCCCCTCTGTCTAAAAATAAACAAAATCTTTAAAAAAAAAAGAATAGAGGTGAATAGGGAAAACATTTCTCATTTAAAGGGCAGCCTCTATATATGGTGTGCAGAAGGGAGATGGGAGGAAGTGAAAGCCCATTTCAGTCTTGGTGGCTGTTGGGCTGATGGGAAGACTCTCATACCTTGTTTTTAGCATCTCCCGTAGGCACCACCTCCTTTTCTAGCCTTTGACTTTCTGAGACTTTGGTTAACACCATTGCTCTAAAGACTGGCTCCTTCCTGGCTAGGCCCTTCTGACCTATAACCCCCATTCTCCCCAGACCATTTGAAGTCCACCCTAGTGAAGTAAGCGAGGCACACCCAGTGAGAGAAGAGCCCACGCAAAGGCAGCTTCCTCCACCAGGAAGCGAACCAGGGTCTCGCCTGGACTGCAGCCCAAACCCAGAATATGCAGCCAAAGGAGGTTACTGGGAGAGGGTATTAGCTCATTGCAACCTTTAGTATCATTACTGTGGTTTCTCTTCTGCCTTGGAAAAAACTGCCTATTTTTTCTGACTACTTGCCAACTCCCACACAAAAGCCTAAAATTGATCAGGGCAAAACATGCCCAGCTCATTCTGTGCTGTGAGAACCACTAAACTTTGTGCAGCTGCTGATCTGATTACATTTCCAGTCCAAACCATCTTCATTTCTCACCTCCTAATTGATTTCCCTGCTGCCACCTCTACAATTTATTCTTTATGCAGCAGTCACCCCGGTCCTTCTAAATTGTGAATCTGGTCATGTCACTCCTCTGCTCCAAGTCCTTCAGTGGCTCCTCCTGTTCCTCAGAGAAAAGCCAAAGGCCTTACTGTGGGCGCTTGGGATTGAAGGCAGGGCCTGGAACACTTTTGTCTATAAGGGCCAGACAGTTAATATATATATATATTCCTCAGCCAAAGATATGTTGTTCGTTGATTTTGAGAGAAAGAGAGAGAGAAACATTGATTTGAGAGAGAAACGTGGATCAGTTGCCTCCTGGAAGTGCCCCAATTGGGGATTGAACCCACAACCTTTTGGCGCACAGGATGACGCTCCAACCCACTGAGCCACCAGGCCAAGGCCAAATAGTAAATACTTTTGTTTTTGTGGGTCATTGGTCTTTAGCAACTACTTCCCTTTGCAGAATGAAAGCAAACACAGTCAACTGCAAATGAGTGGGAGTGGGTGTAGCTGTGTCCCAACAAAACTTTATTTACAAAAACAGGAAAATGGTTGGGTTTGGCCCATGGGCTGCAGTTTCCTGACCTCTGCTCCAGGTGATTTGGCCTTTGGACCTCTTGGGCCTTGTTACTTCTCTGTTCTCTGCATCAGCCCCACTGATCTCTGTAAGCCTTGGTTTGGGCCTTGCATTGGCTGTGCTATCTAGAACATTCTTTCCCTATATACGTGAGTGACTCAATTTCTTATTTCCTTTAGGTTTCTGTTTAAATGTCATTATGAGAGTCCCCCTTGACCACACTATCTAAAGTAGCAACCCTTCTCATTTTCTTAGCGTGCCCACCCTCTTTACTCTGCTTTATTTTCCTCAATAGCCCTAGCCACCATCTGCATATTTATTTATTGAATGGATAAGTGATTTCTTCAGAAAATATTACTGAGCATCTTCTGAATGCCAGGCAACACTGGAGGTGCTGGAATTTCATAAAGAACAAAAGAGACAAAAGCCTCATTATCATTGGCCTTAGGGTCTAGCTGGGGAAGACAGACAATAAAAGTAAAAATAAATCTAAATGTGGCAGGTAGAGATAAGTGCTCTGGAGGAAATTAGGCCAGGCAAGGGGACAGGTTGTGGGCGAATCCTCTGTTTCCCTCGCAGTATCTGTTTTCTGCCTGGAGTCCTTGCTAAGGTTTCCCCAGTTACTGTGACATTAACTCCCTCAGTTTGGAGCCTGATGTTGCCGAGCTGGCGTGCTTGACAAAGTCCCAGTGCCAATAGGGGGCGCCACAGACTGTGCAGAACTGGCTGTGCAAAGCGGTTTGATCAGGGTCCAGGCAGCCAAGCTTCCGAACAGGATGGAAAGGGAGCTGGAGGCTGCGGCGGAGGGAGGGGAAGTTGGAAGTAGTGAGAAGTAACAGGATCTGAACACAAACGCATGCACCACGAAGTGTTTTTCATGGAGCACCGCCTAAACTACGAGGCATTACGAAACAATGCGCTTCTCAGTCGAATGCTTAATAAATCAGCCAGGCATGCATTATGATGCCGCAACTGAGTCCTTGCTGTGTCTTAATGCTCAATTATGGAGCTCAGAATCTGGGTCGGGCTTTCTATCATCTTGGACGTGTGCTAGGAACGGACTCACTAATTGCTTTATGTGGGAATGGATTCATTTGGTCTTGGCAGAGGGACTGACTGACATTTAGATTGAAAGGGCCTTACTTACAATCACAGGCTCAGAGAACTCTTGAGCTTGAAAGAGACCTTAGAGGTGATCCTAATCCACTCTGCTCCTGCTGCAGATGGGAAAATTGAGGCTGGCAGAGAGGGAGTAACTTGCTCAAGGTCATAAGGTTAGTGGCAACTGGAGCCTCAGTCAGGCCACTGATTCTGATTCACATGCTTCAGTCACCACCTCCCTTCCAGTGTCTGCAGCAGATGCCACGGGTAGTGACATCCTTCTGCCATCTGACTCTTTGAAGCTTAAGAGTCACCGGAAGAAGCTGTGCCTCATTTACTTGAATAAAAGTGGACATATTTTATGGATCCCTAGAGACTCCGTGAACTCATGCTCCCAGATTAAAGGAAAGAGGAAAACCATACCCTTCTTGCTGAACTATGCTGCCTGCTGGTTCCCCAGAGCCCCAGCGGTCTCCGGAATGGAGATCATCATATATGACAGCTGGAGAGCATTATCGCTTGAAGGTTTGCATTCTGGCTTTTATATTTAATTTACATAGATCTGCATATTGTATGCTCTGGGCATTGTTATCTGTTTCAGTTCATCTTCACAGCCTTTCTTCTCCAAGCTCAGTTGGTGTTTTGGCTTCCTTAGCTCTGCTGGGTGAGATGAGTGCTTGGCTAGAGTTTGATCTGCAGAAACATCTGGAAGTTCCACCCCATGGGAGAGACTCGGAGGAAGATAGTGGCTGCTGAGGAGTGACATGTTGGAGTCCCGAGGCCATCAGTTCCCTTAAGGGTTCATGGTGAAGGTCTGCTCATTGCAGTCCTTATCTGTCTCTCATATCCGGGGCTACCAGAAGGGCAGCCCATGTGATCAGAGTGACTACATGTCAGGGGCAAAGTGGCCCCTGTAAGATGCTATGGAGAGATGATCACCTTTTGGGCACTTAGATCAGTCCTATATGAGAAATAGGCATAGGTGAGAAATGCAAATTAAAACCACAAGAGATACTACTACCCACACACTAGGATGGTTAAAATGAAAAAGGCTGGTAATACCAAGAGGTGACAAGGATGTGGGTCAAGTAGTCTTTCCTACACAGCTGATAGGAATGAAAACTGGTACCATTGCTTTAGAAAATCACTTGACAAACCTTCTGGAGCACAGGTGGCAATAGAAGGCCCGTGGGCCAAATCTGGCCCTCCACCTTGTTTTATCTGGCCTGGCAACTTGTTTCTACCCAGCAGCTGCACTGAGCTCCTGGCCCCTAGTTAAGGGGTAGTTACATTTATACTATCCTAACGTTACATTCAGCCCTTTGAAGGCAACCACGAGGCTGATGTGGTTGGTCCCTGGTGAAAATGCGTTTGACACCCTGTGAGGTAAACATATGCCTCTCCTATGACCCAGCCATTCCACTCCCAGGCCTTTCACCAAGGGAAGTGAGTGCACATATTCACCAAAACACGTGTACAAGAATGTTCATAGCCGTTTCATTCACCACAACAAAATATTGGAAACTACCCAAATGGAAGAGTAAATGGGATATACTCATACAGGGCCATAGTGCATGGCAACCAAAGAGAATAAACTACTTATATGCAATGGCGTGGAGAAATCTCACAAGTGTAATGTGCAGCAAAAGGAAACAGGCACAAGAGGCCGTGCTGTAGGATTGCATTTGTACAGCATTCAAGAACAGCAAGGTCGGCGGTGACAGAGTCAGAATTGTGTCTACGTTTGATGAAGGGAGATGAACCAGGAAGGCGCAAGAGGGAGCCCTCTGCAGCGATAGGAATGTCACATACGTAAAAATTCATTTATTCACCTACAGTTTAGACCCTTTACTGTGTGTCTGTTATGCCTCAGTAAAACTAGAGGAGAAACAAAGCAGCTCAGGTGAGGAAGCCTTCCGTGTGCTCTATGGACCATGCTCCTCAGCATTTCCTGACTTCAGCTTTGCTACCTGCCTACCAGCCTGATGTCCAAATGCGCCCTCAGCCTGTCCTCAGCTCCGTATTGGTACAATGTATGCACAATTTCGGGTTTGCCCTACTTCAGATTGTACTGTTGGTGTCAGAGTTTACCTGCATCAAAATCACTCCTCTGTGGCCTGCCTTCCCCACTCCGCAGCCCAACACTTGGGGGCCTAGGAATTTCCCATACCACATCTCCCATCAGCTCCCCACTGCTGTCACAGTTTGCAAGGGGCATCTGCAGAGGGGACATTCCTATCTGGATAATAAGCCCTGGGTAGTCTCAGTGAACTGGACTGAATACACCCATCTGGACTCCTTTGGGCTAAGTTAGAAGCCAGCTGAAGACCTAGAATAAAAGCAGATCCCCTCTCCTTGGGCCCTCCCTCTGGGACAGGAATGGCAAATACTGCATACACGGGCCAACCTGTCCTCCCAGGGCCGACATTAACAATTGATGATAGCCCTTTTCTAATAAGCTGGGGTGGGAAAGTGCTCCAAGGAGACGCAAAAGACAAAGTGTGTGCTGAAGTCCATGGAAGAGTCGCCCTCATAGGGCCTCACCAGGGCAGGACCTCCTCCCAGACAAAGGTCACCCACCCCGCGCTCCTCTTATCACATGTGGGAAAGGGAGATGGGAGTTTTACATCTGGTTCTTAGAAGTAGATGCCGAGGGAAGGATTTGCCTGCAAGAGACTTGCTAAGGAAGTGCTCCCAGGGCATGTTAGGGGATGGAGGCAAGCAAGGGGATTATGTGAGGCCAAAGGTCCCAGAGGTGGCTTTACTGTGATGGATAGGGACGTTCTGCAATGTAGGTTGCTCTGAGAGTTGTCCAAGGGAGCTGGGCTTGCATACCTTTGTACCTGTCTGCCATTGGTCAAGGGTGCCACAAAGCAGGCAAATGCCCAGGTGCCCCTGGCTGTGTGTGTTGGGGAAAGCTCTAGCGGCCCAAGGGCCGTCCTCCAAAGATGAACCGCAGGTGTGGGTGTGGGAAGTAGAGTGCACCCAAACTGGGCACACAGACATAGTCAGGTACAACACTCTCCACTGCTAAAGGCAATTCAAAGACATAAATCAACAAAAAGGACTGTGTTTTGCAGTGTGGTCCTTAATCCTTCCCTCTTCTGGGCAGGAGTGAATTGGGAAGAAGGTGATTTAGTTCCGCATGGACAATGTGAACCTAGACCCCCACCATAGTTGTCCCTAGTGGTTGGACACAGGGAGAAGGGGCAGGGACACTGCCTCTAGATGCAACCATTACAAAGGCACAAAGGGATGTCCCCAGGCCAGGCTGCGTGCTCCTAACCCTTGTGCAAAATCCATTTGAATCACGATCACTTCCGTTTCATAGCACCGTACAATTTCAGAAAGTTTTCACGTGCATCACTGTATTTCTACACCCTGTGAGGCAGGCAGGGACTTTTATTTCCACCAGTCACACTGATGCTCTTTCCAGGACGTCTCTGTGCTGCTTCTTCACTTAGTTTGTATCTTTGCCTGGAGTGAGCCTCGACTGTGCAGACCCTACAGCTGAGCTGGGAGGGGAAGGAGTCTGTGTTCATTCCCTGCCTTTAAACAGTTGTGTCCTTACTCTAAGTAATAGCGTGATTTTGTTTTTCTTTTGTGCAAAGAAATCAGGACTCGGGACCCCTGGCCCGAGTATGGGCTCAGCCCACAGCTGCTAAAATTCTTTAATCTCTGGGCCTCAGTTTCCTCGTTTGTGGTATAAAGAGGAGACTTGCATCGCCAGCCCTTGTTGCACACACATGGCTCCGGGGGATGGGAATTGTGTTTCTTTGTTCATTAGGAACAAAGAGCTTGACTCACATTTTAAAGGTTCTGACTATATTTTGGCCCCAGTACTTTAATTTTTAGGTAACATTTTTCTTTAAGAGGAGGGAGCTGGCTGGTGTAAGGGGATCTGTTTTTTTTTTTTTTCTTTTCTTTCTTTCTTTTTTTTTTAAACATTAAAGCCCCTGTCTTCGGGGAAGAAGAGGCTGTTGGATGTGCTTTGAATATTTCAAATCAAAGCCTGCCAAGGGATGGAGAGCTATAGGTTTCAATAAGCACCTTCTTTCAGTAATTTGAAGAATTTCACTTATGAGGATAATGAAATCTTTAGAAACCCTAGGAGACATACCAGAAAAAAATGGTTCATCGGTGGAATTTTCCTAAATAGTCTCTCTCCCCACTCCATTTGTCCATCAGGAGGGTCTCCTCTACAGGTTCTGAAGTCCTCTGAACCCTAATTAGATCTTTGGGAGCTTGAGTCCCCCACACCCAGCCCCTCCTCCCCCAACCTCAACATCCAGGCCCACTACTGACCACCCTGGCTCCTGGAGCCTGATTTGCCATCCTGTGCTGGTGTGTCTGCTCAGGGCAAATGTTTCCACTGGGAGCCCGGGCCATGGATTACAGATGCTTGTTCCTTTGTATCCTGCTTCTCACAGTGTCGTTTTCACAAACACAAAGGTGCGAATGCATTGTTTCTACAACAGGATGTGTAGACTTCCTTTGGATGTGGAATGTGTACCCCTCCTGGGGCTTATGGGCCTCATGTGGGTGTGAAGCGCCCTGAGGCCGTCTGTACAGGCAGACCCTGGCCTGTGGAGTGAGCCCTGCTTCTAGAGAGAGAAACGAGTAGAGCTGACTTTCCTTGTATAGGATTGCTTTTTTTTTTTTTTTTTGAGATGTTGCCAAAATTCAATCCCAGCTATTTAAAGATAAAGAAAAGAAATACATTTTTGAAAACTTAATTTGGTGTAATTTCAGGAAAACAAATGCGTACGCACATGTAGAAAAGGCCATGTAAAGTCCTAATGGCCCAGCTGAAAACAAGCTGATGTTTAATTAAAAGCAGTGGGACTGGATGGATTCTGTACATTTTTGAGGATCAAGTTACCTGGAAAGAAAGAAAAATTGTGGGATGGGTCTAACATAAACAAAAAGCGGAGTTCAAATGAGGACTTTAAGAAATTAAAATCAAAAGAAATTCTTCAAAAAGAGCGTCCATCTTGGGTATTAACCTCCAACATCGAAATGAAAACAATTCTGAAAGGCTTTAAGAAGAAGGCACCCCACATTTGGGCACGCCTCAGATCCCTTGGCCTCCAGCTTTCTGTGGGAAGCTGCGGTTTCCCATCCTTTACTTGCTGGGTCCAGCATTTATTCTCTGAGACGTGCACCTAGGAGTTCTTACCGGCTCTCCAAAGCCATGATGACTGGAAAGGGAACATTTGGTGGCTTTTGTATGGGAGGCCCTCAGAGTGTGTGAATCCAGTGTAATTGTTGGAAAACGCAGAGTAGAAACGAGGAGACTTTGGTTCTTGATCCCGTTTCTGTTTCTCACTCAGTGAGTGACTCTGGGGAAACTACTTTCCTTCTCTGAGACTCAGTTCTCTCTCCGTAAGACATTTCAGTGCTATCCATGAGGACTTGCTGCGATGATGGAAATGTTCTTTATCTGCACTTTCCAATCCAGTAGCCACAGGTGCTATTGAGCCCTAGAAAAGGTGGGAGCTTGACTGAGGAATACACATTTTTTTTTTAAAGATTTTATTTGTTCATTTTTAGAGAGAGGAGAAGAGAAGGAGAGAGAGGAGAGAAATATCAATGTGTGGTTGCCTCTCATGCTCCCTGTACTAGGGGACCTGGCCCGCAACCCAGGCATGTGCCCTGACTGGGAATCGAACGGCGACCCTTTGGTTCACAGCCCGCGCTCAATCCACTGAGCCACACCAGCCAGGGCAGGAATATACATTTTAATTTTCTTTAACTTCAATTAGTTTAACTTGTCACACGTTGGCTATTGGCTACCATGCTGGTTGGAGCAGTCTTAGAGGTCACTGAAATGCCTTCTAGTCCTACAATTCCATACTCTGGTGCTTAGGCTTGCGTTGCTAATCCGTCACAAACATTCCTCCAACCATTATCGCAGGCCTTGTCTGATCCAGGCACCCTTCTAATTCCTAGGGAAACAGAGTAAGACAGAGTCCTTCCTGTTCCTTAAGAGTCCACAGTCTCATGGGAAAGAATCATAAACTTCTTGAAACTATGGGCCATTCAGAGTTGGGATTCCTGGGAAAATGGAAGAGGAGAGCCAGCTTTCATCAGTATCTGTTACGCATGGGTCTTTAGCATCTGCTGAGCAAGGATGCACTGTTAGGCAGTTTGTTCCTTCCAGGTCTGGCCCACTTTTCCTCCCTGACCTTAGAAGATAAAAATAACTTGGACATTTGCCAGCTGCTGATTCAAAACTTGGTTATTTTTAGCTTTGGGAGCCTTGAAACCTAGCTAGGGTAAACAACCTAAAAGAATGGGACCAGGAGATTCAATTTTTCATTTAAGAAATAAGTGCTGTGTGCATTTTGAGTGTCAGACACTGCGCTAGGCATCAGGGGTAGGGCTAGGCAGGAGACAGGCACATGACTTCCTCTTGGGGGGCTGGCATGGCATTCTAGGGGAGGAGGCAGACATTGCACAGGCAAATAGAGACACAGATTTTAGGTAGTGTTGAGAAGAAAAACTGTTGGTAAGTAGTAAATAAAAATAATGATGATAATAATCATAAGTCATTTAAGACATCCCAACACAATCTGCTGGTCTCTGGCTCATAGTCTCTGGGTGGCTGTTGGTGTAGGGTTAGTGGTTTTGGAGTTTAAAAAAAATGAATTTCAGCCCTGTCTGTGCTGCTCACCTTGGTGAGAACTTGGGGAAGCACAAGCTCGTTCTGGGGATAGAATAATATAATATGTATGAAAGAACTTCACACTCAGTTAAGCACTCTTTGAAAGTAAGGTTTCAAAATTTCCTTGTAGATGGTGGTTAACTAGTTGAGGGCCTCTGGTTCAGCACACGGGAGAGGGACTGAGAACATCAGGAGGAATGTTGTAGGATACTGTAATTCAGGGGTCTCCCAACAGCGACTTTTGGAGCCCGTGGCTTCCACTGAGGGGCTTCTGCTGTCATGCAGGACACAAGCTGGGAGCCCAGTCCAGTGGTCGTGACACTGGTGTAGCAGAACTACCTCATCTTAACTGTTCTATATGCTTGATGTATGTATGCAGTGTGATTAAAAGTCTTACGTCTCCAAAATCTTGAAACTGGTTAGGTGGGTGCTGAGGATAGACGGGGTCACCAGAGGCTTGTGGAGCACCGAAGGAGCTCAGACCAACTTCTCCCCACTCTGGAATTGTGCTGCCTCTTAGGACCAAAGAGGTGTGAAGCTGTGTGACCAGCAGGGACGTGGGAGAATCCTTAGGACAAAACGGGAAAGAAGCAATGGCTTCATCAGACACCTGGATCTTAGTTACAAAGCATCTGCAATTTGTGCCATGTTGCCCAAGTCGTGCCATTTACGTTGTGCACAAGGAAAACTAACTAGAAACAGGTAGTCAGCTGTTAAAATATACTGAGTGTGTGCTCTAGCTGCTGTGCTTCATTGCCTCATTGAATACTTGATGCTCAGTAGCATCCATTTGCCCCATGCAGAGTTACTCTCCACTCTTCTCCACCCGGCTTGGTGCCCCATGAGGAATGTATACAGGAGCTCCCTTGCCCTCTGGTTTCTTTTGGTTTCAGTCAATGGGAAAGATGGAGACCCTCAGGGAGAGAGGAGAGTGAGGTCAGTGCATTTATTCATGCGTCTCTCTGGCTGTGAGTCGCTACCAGTGACTGTATCTGTGCGTGGAAGGTCATGATCACATCAGGCACCCCTGATGTGCACTTCACAGAGCTCCCACTTTCTTGGGGTACACATGCCTGTGTTGCTGGTGGGTGTGAAGACCTAGGTGTGACAATGACTGTTGCTAGCTTTGGGGCAACTGCACTCTCCCTTGCGGTGTTGCTATGCCCGCCACACTTCCTTGTAAATAGTTCTTCTAGTAAATCCTTGGATTATCCAAAGTTGAGTGCACTCTTTCCTTCTGGGGTTCTGATGGGTGCACAGTGCAACAACCCCATGAGGCACGTGCCATTCTTACTCCTATCGGGAAGGTGAGGAAAATGAGAGGAAGGTTAGGATACATGGCCAAGCCTGCACAACTAATAGTGAATGCAGAGGATTAAAAACCAGGAAGTCTGATTCTAGAAGCTGCATCCTTGAAGGATGCAAAGGAGGTGGGTCGGGGATGGGGCGTGGTCCAGAGCTTGACTTCTGTCACAGAGAGCTGCTGTCCAAAGTCCCTCAGAGATCCAGCCTTCCTCATTAGCCCCTCTGGTCTATCAGCCCAGCCAGGGCCAAGAAGTGTCAGCAGGCAGCCTATAAGAGGTGATGGTCTGGTGAGATCCAGGGAAGAGTAGACAACAAAATTTATTTCTGTAATTGCAAAAAAAAAAAAAAAACAAACCCAAACAAGACAACCCCTAATTAATTAAACGAGCAGAAAATAGCCTCCCAGATGTGGCAGGGGCTGGCAGCTTCCTCCCGATGATTTCATTTGGTGGTGGTGTTTCTGTCAATACGACGTGCTGACTGGAACCACACACAGTGTCTTGCTCTGTCTCAGAACATTTTCCCCTCCTGAATTGCACAGGCTCTGGCCGGGAGTGACAGAAGCCAGCCTATAACTTCGCTGACCTACTTCCCGGCTGGCTCTCCAGCCAGCAGCCCACACATCATCCATTTTAACCAGCTTTTCAAGGTCAGGACTTTTCAATGCAGAGGATGGGTTTTACTTGACGTAAAGCCAGGTACCATCAATAGTTGTGTTTACGAAATGTTCAGTGTTCCCTTTCTTTAGCTGAGTAAAAAGTATGGGTTGGGTTCCTGTGTAGGACAGATAACAAATGCAGTGGCTTTGAGCCTAAATTGGCCACTTGGTCTGTACTTCAGGGGCTTAAAAGGCAGGTTTCCCACTATTATGGAGAACCGGGGCCAGCCCAAATCAAACAGGGAAGGATGTAGGCCATCCCAGTGGACAGTCATACTCCGCTTTTTTGTGACGCAGACAGCTGTATGCTCCACATAAACACAATGTCTTATTTTTCACTTCTATGAAAGGATAGTATGAAACCAGCTCTTCCCAGAGAAAAAGGAACCGCTTTGTGTATCTGTATTACTGTACTTTCATCTCCCGAGGCTTTGTGAGAAACTTCCAGCTGGAGTTACATTCTTTTCTGGTTTGTTAAAGATAAATTGTATTCGGTAGAAGAGAAAGGGGAAACATTTTCTTGCTTATTCTGTAAATAAAAAGGGAAAATGTGATTTCCTCCCCAAATTCAGAGAAGTTAGTCCCCCTTCCAAGTGACCCCAAATTTTCTGCGCTCCTCAGTACACGGAAACTGTTTGATCTTAGGAGCAGCTTCTTCTCTTCTGGGTTTTGGGAGTGCATCAGAGAATAAAGAGGGCACACACTTTTCTCTACTGATGTCTGTCAATCACCCACGCTCAGCTTCAGGCAATAGCACAGCGGTTTGTGGTGCAGGTTCCAGAGTCTGGGTGTCAGCTTTTCCCCTTGCTAATTGTGTGAATTTCGGCAAGTTGCTGAAGTTGTCTGTGCCTCAGTTTCTTCCTCTGTGGCATTAGAGATGATAATAGCCCTGTCATAAGAGATCATGAGAGATAAATGAAATAAAGCATGAAAGGTGTTCAAAATAGTGCTTGGCACATGGTTAGCTTTTAAGAAATGTTAAAAATTATTATTCACTGGAAGAAGGATAGAAAGGCAGAAGGAGCCTAATCAGGTGTGTGTGTGTGCGAGTGTTTGTGTGCAGGGGTCTGCGTGTGCAAGAGTAGGTGTGGAATTGAGTTGCTGGGAGAAGGGACCCCGAACAAATAGTGAGCAAAGGAAGGGGTAGGTGGTAGGTTTTTTTTAAAAAAGACTTTATTTATTATTTTTTTTAGAGAGGGAAAGGGAGGGAGAGAAACATCAATGTGTGGTTGCCTCTTGCACACCCCTTACTGGGGAACCTGGCCCACAACCCTGGCATGTGCCCTAGACTGGGATTTGAAACGGCAACCCTTTGATTCTCAGGCCAACACTCAACCACTGAGCCACACCAGCCAGTGTGAGGTGGTGGCCTTTCTAAAAAGACTGAATGAGATCCAAGTATCTCCAGGACTGATTCTCTTTCTCTGTTGGTTTTCAACACAAGAAAGAAAACAGGAAGAGAAACAAACACCCTCCTGGGCCACCGTCCCTGCCTGGGCAGTGCTTTCTAGAGCTCTGAGCAAAGTGCTTTCTTTGCTTGCAGCAGAGCTGTAGGTACTGGGAATTGCGGTCTCCAGAGGCTGGTCTGAAAGGGGCGTGGTGGGGTGAGCCCTGGTCTTCCGTGTGCCACAATGATCTTTTGTCCCCAGAGAGTCCTCTTTCACCGTGTCTGGAGTCAGTCATAGTCCAGGGAGCTGCTGGAATGGACCAAGCAGGCTGCTGGTGCCCAGAGCCTCACAGTTTTGGGGCCAGATTATTTTTACCTTGACATTTTACTTCAAGGACATTGTGAAGGCAAGAATTTTAATAGAACCATACCAATATTAATTGTTTTCTGTTGAAAATGCATTTTTCTTAAGCAAGTCCATTAATTCAGTTTAATTTCTTGATACATACTCTAGCTAGCCCAGTAAATACTTTTTTATATTTTTCCATTTTTAATCAAATTCTTTTCATTTGGATCAGATTCAAAGAGATACAGAAAGGGGGGAAAGGAAAAAGATCAAGTCAGGGAGACAGCACAATGCAGAGAGAGAGGACGCAGTGAGACAGAGAGGAGCACCTAAAGCACAGAAACACAAAGACAGAAAAGCGCAGGGACAAAGATCCAGACTTAGAGGGACTGGGCATTTGCAGAGGCGGTCACATGTAGAGGGGCAGAGACTCACGGAAAGAGAAATATACCATACCCAGATGAAAGGAGAGCACCATTGTGAAAACACTCCGGCACATGGGTGTGCACACGTGCACACCCAGGCTTTCACAGAGCAAGGGAATCGGAGAGCATGTGCACACATGCGGCACCCATAACCAGGGAGACTTACGGCCATTCTGGTGTGCTGATGGCAAAATTTCTGAGTACAGCAGGATCAAAGCATGGCTGGGGTGAAGCAGTGGGATGAAACAGTTTTCTTGATGAAAATGGTAGAATGAAGATTGCGTATGCACAACTCTTTACAGAGTGCTCGATAAGTAGAAGTGATTAATTTGAACAAAGTCTTCTTTCAGCTCAGATACTTGCAGAGGAGACCCCTTTCCTGGTTAGAGGAACACTTTTACATGACCTCACAGATTTTTGTCCTTCTAGGGGCGGGAGTACCCTGGTTCTAGAACCTCTTCATCCAGTGACATATCCCCACCTACTTCTCTGGTGCTCCCGAGACTCAGGCAGATGGACACCATATACCTAGTACTTGCTCCTCCCCAGGAAGCTGGCTAACCTTGCAAAAGTTGGGGGCATGAGGGCTGGGGGACAACAGAATCTGGAAAAACGGATGGAAATAAGATGGCTGTGGCGGGGGCACCAAATACTGTGAGACTCATACGAAGCAGCGTTTTCTATGGCTATTTCAGGATCTCAAAATCCTTCTGGTTTCTTGAATCCCAAAGAAGTGGTCCCATAGACACAGAGAATATAAACTAGATCTTTGAAATTCCCCTTGGTTATTTCGAGAAACTTATTTCTGCAGAAGTGCTTTCTGATTGACAAAAGCTCACTTTTGTACTCACAATCTTACCCTGTCAAGGTCTAGTCTAAAATCACCCTCAGAGAATATTGTGCAGTGACTTCTAAAAAAGCCCAAATCCTCTCGATGTAGGCATTTAATTTATTGTTTTTCTCTTTCAGAGCTTTCCTTTGTATGTAACCAAATCCCAATTTTGAGTACCTACTGCACACTGCTCAGCCACGATGTTAGAAAGCATTTAAAAAATTTAGAGCTTGAAAGTTCCTTTAGCTTACTTTCAAGTCCCTGTCCTTTGGACATTTATATGAAATTTCCTACCCTTTCCCAAACTCCTACTTCCTGCTCCCTTTGGAAACAGTTAATTTCATTTCTCAAAGATGCTTTGTTTCCTCAGTCTGGCTAATCTTGCACTGGGTATCACTTTTCTTCAGCATTTTACACAAACTCATTTAGAAATAGCTAATTGTGGAACAGTTGTCTAGGTGTGATGGGAACATTGCTTATGAAGTCAAGGTCTGTGTGCATCACTCAGTCATTCAACAATCATTGCTGAGTCCCTGATATGGGCCACGCACTGAGGATACAAGGCCTGACCTTTGTGAATCCCTGCCCGCACCTCATGAAGACCTCTGTGAATGAGCTCGGTCGCATCCTCTCAGGCAGTTTGGGAGATACTGTGCTGAAAGTAGAAAACATGAGAGCTGGTGAGCAAGACCCAGCCAGTGCCTTTGGTGGGGAGCTGAGAGACCAGAGGAATATACACATCTGTCAAGCTAACAGAACCAGAAGTGGGAGTAGAACCACACGTCAGCAACCAGACAAGCAGTAGATTAGAATGAGATTGGAGTGGGGTGGTTCCAGGATGACTGCCCTGAGCTCTGCTGGGTATTGGTAGCTCAGGTTCATGGTCCTGAAGGTTCGCAGGGTGTGGGTGTTTCAGGCTGGATGAAAGGGCCATGGTCCGGATGAGATCCATCCCCCATCTACCATCCCTCAGGCTGCCCATGCAACACGGGCTGGAACAGGGCAGCCCCCGTTTCCCTCAGTGAAAGAACAGAGGTATATTCTGGGGTATTCACCCTAAAGACCTGATTACTGTGACTTCTCTTCTGGGTCCCCTCCTTTGGATGGTTTCAGGTTTTGGAGCTGGAAAAGGTGCCTGTGATAATCTGGTATTTCTATCATTGCTTCCTCTGGCTACCTGTCTTGGGTTAGAGGCTGAGATGAGGAGGTGTGGTAGAATGTGGGAGAAATGATAGTGCTGGGCTCAAGCTTTAAAAAGGTGAGGTAGTTTCCCCCTTTGTGCTTTGGGGGGGGTCCTGAGTTGCCATGTAATGAGAGAGAAGAGAAACACAACAGCTGGGACTTAGATCTTTGCAGGTTCCAGCTGAGTCCAGCCTTCTGGTCAACCCTGCCAAGGGACCAGACAGGGGAGTGAACCATCTTGAATGTTTCAGCCCAGCTGATACCTCAGATGCTGTAGATGTAGCCAACGTTACATGGCGCAGAAGTAGCACCGATCTGGGCCCAATCAAGACACAGAATCATGAGAGACACTGAAATAGTTGTTGTTTTAAGCCAGTAAGATTTGGGGTGGTATATTGTGCAGCCATAGCTAACCAAAACAAGAGACATAGTCTTTACAGTTTTATTTATTACAGAAATTGGTGGATTATGACTCATGGACCAAATCTGGCCCACGGCCTGTTTTCGTAAATACATTTTTTATTGGAACATAGCCACATCAATTTGTCTAAGTATTTATTGCCCATGGCTGCTTTCTCACTGTAGTGGCAGAATTGAGTAGTTGCACCAGAGACCATAGGGCCTGCAAAGCCAAAAATATTTACTTTCAGATCCTTTATAGACCATGTTTAGTTTTCTGGCCCACAATCTGTTACACTAATCTACAAAACGGTGAAAGTTAAGCAGACTGATCTCTTTTAAAACAGCATGCAAAACCCGGTGTGCAGGAACCAGTGAAGTATGGGAAATGGCTTGTGTCAGTGTGGAAATAGTTTCTAATATTCCCTGAGCTGTAATATGGGTGGGCTTTCTCTACAACACATCCTTCTACTACTGTGCCATTAGTCGGTCTGTCTGTGGCGGGTTATGTTACCAGTTAGCAAAAATTCACTGCCCTTCTCCTCCACCGGGGGAGTACACACTTCCTACCCTTCTGATGTACTTGGCTAGGAGGCTTGCTTTGGTCAATGGGAGGTGAGCGGGTGTGACACGATCAGAGGTTTCCAGTTCACTTTTGTGGTTTGGTTTTACCGCTGGAGTCCACGCTGTTTGCTATGAGAAGAATACACTGTAGGTAGCTGTAGCTGATTTCGCCTGGGTCTCCGAGTGAGTGGCACACAGAGAAGAACTAAACCCGACCTGGAGCTGGCCCGAATCCAGCTGAGTCCAGATCACCGCCAACCTTGTAGACTCATGAAAGATAAATACATGTTTCTCTTTCCTTTTTCTCTGTGATCTGTAATAGCAGCCCGGTTGTTGCTGGTCACTGCGATCTTTTGAGTTGTTTGTTCTGTAGCGTCTTTGCAGCTATGGCTAATACAAAGCCGAAGAAGCATAGAAAGAAAGGGAATTTTTAGTGCACTGGATGCTGCCAGCTGTTATAGCACCTTTGTGAAAATTAGAAAAAGCTGACTCTCTGTCAAGACACTTTATTCTTCACTTGTCAGAAAATGGCCATATCATGATGGTTATGACAAAGCCCTTGATTGCTAACATCAGATATAGGGGCCAGATAAATGAAGCTATGGGATCCGTGATGTAGTCACCCGACCAGACGGGTCACCTGTGTGCAGTGCACAGCACGCACAACCAGAAATGATGACTATACTGAGGGAGAACTCAGTGAATCAGGTCCTCCTGAGTTACCCCTTGTCATGTTAGAGGCAGACCTGAGGATGGGTGTCGTTCAAGATATTAGCGTGCTACGGAATATTATTTTTCAGTGGCAGAAGTTGTAAATTATTTTACATATGTTTTTGCATTCCTTCATGGATAAATTCTAATCTCCCTTCTCGCAGATGGTTACAAACAGGGGCCAGGACAAAGTTAGTATAACTCAGAAAGGGAGAAAAGCCCATTAAAAATGGGAAAATATCACCATGATTACACTTGCTGGTCCTTCCTTCTAGGCAAATGCCAGAACAAAGCTTTCCCTTTATTTTCTTTTCCTCTCTGCACCGTCCCCCGCCCCGCCCCGCCCCCCGCCCCCCGACCCCCCAACACACACACCATTAGGGCAGAGAGGGATAAGTTGGCCTTACTTTACTGGCCAGACAGAGCTGAACTGAATGTGATTGGATTAGTTTTCAAAGTGATTTATCTAAATTAGTTCAGGCTGAGGTGGGTAATTTTCCACACTGCTTTAGTTATCTAACTTAAGTCTGCTCTCACTAGAGCCCTGGTGGCCACACCATGGAAATGGAAAATCCTGAGTTGTAGGGTTAAGAAAAAAAAGATGTGCTTTGAATTCTGGCCCCTCAATTTATTAGTGACCTGAGTTTCAGTTTTCTCATTTATAAGATGGTGAAACCAGTTCTTGCTTCAAAGGGTTGTGATGAGGATTAAATGAGGTAATAGACAAGAATGATTTAGAAGAGTGAGCAACCTATTAGGCATTCGCTGTTGTTACCTTCTCTATTTCTTTAGGTCAAGGGAAAAAATGCAAAGTGAAAAGCATGTATCTTTGGTGTCTTTTCCTCTGTCTTCTTCCTCTATCTTTGGTGGTTTTTTTAATCCACATTTCTCTATCTCCTACTTTCTTGCTGCCATCTTGCGAATAGACAGGTTTACTTGAACTTGGAGAACGAAGTGCACAGCCGTAGCATGTGCTCTCTTGCTCGGTTGGATCCAGACAAGCTCTGGCTTGTCTGCATCTCTTACTAAATTATAATTCCTTGAAGCCAGGTTCTGTGAATCTTATTCACAGGGCCCAGCCAGTACCATGCACATTATGGGCAAGCAGTGATGCTTATTGAATTAACTGTGCTGTTCAATAAGTGAAAGTGTAACTATCATACTGTAATAATTCTTTCATCTGTTCCTCTAATAACATTTACAGATTGTTCATTGTGTGTCTGAATTTTATGAGTAGAAATGCTGATATTGTTGGATATTTGAGTTGGAAAGCAAATTATTGCTAATGTTTCTCTTCAAGATTCTGAGTCCGTTTTAGATATCCTGGAAAAAAATAGAAGCATAAATTGTACATTAATGCTGGTGTGAGACTGCAACTTAGCTCTAAAAAGTGCTCATTTAAAATTTTGTGTTGCTCAACAGTAACTGAAAGTTTTCCAATAAGTAAATGTTATATAAATTTGAATTTATAAAATTATTGATTGAATTTTCAATAAGTAAATGTTACATAACTTGGAATGTATAGGAGGCAGCACTAACATTATTTGGCTTTTTGTTGGTTTTGCATGTATGTTGGGGATTCTGATAAGACTTAATTTGAGAAAACAGCATAACGGCTGAGAAACCTACTCTGGAGCAGAGGTTGATAAACTTTTTCTGCAACCATATATTAAGCATTTTTGGCTTTGCAAGCCATATGGTCTCTGTTGCAACTACTCAGGGAGGCTGCTCCATCATGAAAACAGCCATGGACAATACATAAAGGAATGAGTGTGGCTATGTTCCAATAAAACTATTTGCAAAAAAAGGCAGTGAGCAGGGTTTGGTCCATGGGCTATTGTTTGCCAACCACTGGTCTGGAGGAGACTGGATGGGCTTTGTGATCCACAGACTTGGGTGGGAGACTTATTCTCTCTCAGATGTAGTATCTCCATCTGGAAAGAGTGCTAATAAAATCATCTGGTCAGGTGTTGAGAGGGTTAAATAACATAGGACACAGAAACATGTAGCATGGCCATAGTTTTCTTTCCCGATTTTCTTCCCTGAAGAGCCAGGGTTGCAACTGATTCCTCTCTTTTTATTGCCCTGATCAAAACTGTTGAATTTCTTTGGTGCAGCTACTTGAGCTAGTCATTGCTGTGATTTAATGCTCACACACACACACACACACACACACACACACACACACACACAGTTAACACTTAACACTCCCAGGGGAGTTTGTGTTAGAAACAAGATGTACTTAGCTTAACTGGCATGCTAGGGAGAAAACTCTGGAGCCAGGGCTGTCTCTATTCTCCCTAATATACTTACTTTGGATGTTATTTCTTCACCTTTGGTTACTACCAGCTCACTCTACCCCGGTTAATCAGTCCTTCAAGCAGTAAAGCATGGACTCGGATTTGCTCTGTGCCTTGTAGAGTCTAACAGTACTCACCCCCCTTGTCTACACAGCAGGAAGTTTTGCAGTGACTCACTGGGCATCGTGTTGTCGCTCAGCTGAGAAAGAGCTCGAATTGACACAACTAGAGCTTTGAAGCCAGACAGACCTGGAATTGAATTCTGACTCCTGTTCTAAATAATGTGATCTTGGGCAAAATAATTGACTTTTCTGAGCCTTTATTTCTTCATATAATAGAATGATTTCATATGGTTGAAATGAATCATATGAAATATGTAAAAAAAAAAAACGTAGACTAGGGACTGGCACATGGGGACCCTTGTTTCTCATTATTGTCTTGCCTCAAAAGTTAGAATTTTATTTGATACATCAATATTGTTGAATAAATAAATGACAATGTTCTCATTTTTATCATGACACATGGGAACTCAGATAGTAATCTCTATTACCAGCACCATTTACTATTGTCTACAACCTGTTCTTTTTACATTACTATCATCACTAGAAACAAATTATGCATATTTTTGATAAATGCCATGCCATTTTGAATCCCAATGCCAATGTCAGAATTTTCAGACTGTCTGAAGCTGAGGGACTTGAAAGTCACAGAGCTCTGGGGTCAAATGCCCGCTCCTTTCATTAGCTGGCAGTGCGCACCCTCTTAGAGTCTAAGTGAAATGAGGTAACACGATAGGACAAGCAGGAAGATTAAGGACAGAGTAGTGGATTAACACATGTTAAATAACTAAAGGCTTACTAAAAATGAACAGTCACATTCCTTCTTATTCTCTTCCAGGCAAAACACAGAGACTAGGCTAACTGTGTGTGGTGCCCCCAGAAACCCTCCTTTAGCTTCCAAACGATGTCTCCTTTGGGCCATCAGAGTGCCAACTCCCATCACTCATACAGACAAGGAGTGAAGGGCTGTTGACAACTTGAAGTGAGATCACTCGGGGATGGGGAAGTAGGGTGGATGGGGTGACGGTGGCCACTGTGGCATGTGCTGAGGTCGTTACTGCAAACTCAGAGGCTACAGGGACCAGACAGCAAACTTGAACTAGTGATGCAGGCCAGGTACTTGCATCTAATTTCTGAGAATGTGTTAGCCTCTGAGGGCATCTTTTATTTCCCTACTTTTGATAGAGACATGGACAGAGAGAGATACTTTTTTACAATAGCGGTTCTCCAATATCCTCTGTGGACCTCTGGGGGTGGGGGGGGGAGAGGAGCACCTGAAATCCTTTCAGGAGATTCACGAGGTCCAAACTCTTTCCATAAAACACATGGCATTGCTTTCCTTTTTCACTGTATTGATATTTGCGCCGATGGTGCCCAGCAATGGTGACCCAACACAAATTAAGGCGGTGGCACTAAATATTCTAGTAGTCATTACACTCTTCATCGCCATGCATCCACATTAAAAAAAACAACCACCCAGTTTTCCTTAAAAATGTCCTTGATGAAACCATCAAAATTACTAGTTTTATTAAATCTCAACCCTCGTTGAGTACACATCTTGTTAATATACTGTGGGAAGAGTTTGGAAGCCCACAGAAAGGTCTTCTGCACATTGGAGTGTGGTGGCTGTCTTCAGGAAAAGCTCTTGTGCAATTGTTTTGAGTTGCAAGTTAAACTAGCCGCCTTTCTATTTTCTTTTTTTCCCGTGGAACACCATTTTTTCAAACTACAGTCATTCAAACTGAGGTATCTGGCAGATGTTTTCTCAAAAATAAGTGAAGTTAGCTTGTCACTTCAAGGAATGCAACTGTCAGAATTTGTGGCCAGTGATGAAGTTGGAGCTTTTAATCTGTATTAGAATTTAGGAAAACTTACATCCTTCACCGTGAGTTTGATAGTGTGCTAATATTTTAAACACTTTTCTGATGAGGTCACATTGAAAACAAATGTGATTTTTTTGATGTTATACAGTGAAACGTGTCAGCATTTGGAAGATCTGCGTAACTCAGGGAACCAAATGACCAATGCACCAAATCTTGCAGATGGATAGAAGATACATTCAAGAGTAAGACAGACCAGTGGATTTTTATGTAACAAACTATGACTTCCTTGATATGGTTTCCGATTCCACATTACAACCAACCTTGAAAACGTTACTACTTGCTGAGTTTGAGTGTAGTCTCAGAGGATTGTATGAAAAGACCATGCAAACAGCTGTCCAGCTTCCAACTACTTGTGTGAGGCTCATTGTTCTGTTTTCACTAATACAACCTATCACAACGGACTGAATGCACACACAGAGATGAGGATCTAGATGACTCTATGAAGCCAGACATTAAAGAAATCTTAAAAAGTATAAAACAATGCCATTCTTCTCATAACCTTTCTTTGTTTGGGAAAAATAGTAATTTTTCATAAAAATCTATATGGAGGTTAACATGAAATGCCTTCATACTGTAACACTTTTTTAGTTTTAACTTTTAATATAGTGAGTATTTATAGATACAACACACAGAAACAGAAACTCTTGGCTAAAAAGAATAAAAGTACAGAAGAGTCCGAAGGCCAAACGTTCAAGGACCGCTATCTACTGCACGAGGAGAGGTGAAAGAGCCCTGGCCAGTGTGGCGTGGTTGGTTGGGGCATCTTCCTGTGACCGAAGGGTTGCGGATCTGATTCTGGGTCAGGGCACATACCTAGGTTGCTGGTTGGATGCCGGGTCTGGGTGTGAATGGGAGACTCTCTCTCCCTTCTTCTCTCTCTAAAAGCAATGAAAAAATGTCTTTGGGTGAGGATGATTAAAAAAAAAAAAAGAAGTACAAGAGCTCAGGAATGACGGATAAGTGGCAGGCAAAGCTTGGCTTCGCTGTCAGATGGGGCGGCTCCCCCTCAACCACTGCTGATTGTTGCTGTGGACAGGAAGGCAGGCCCACTGTTGCTAGATGTTCTAGTTTTTTAAAAAAGCCAGAATTCCAGACTTTCATGTGAAATCTCTCCATTTTACATTCAAGATATTTTTAACACCGAAGGGAGTCTACCTGGGGATAGGATGCTACCTATGGGACACTCCGTGCAGCCTCTGGTCCAGGCTTAGGTTGACAAAGCTCTGTACTGGAGGGGAGTGATATGTGACTATGATAATAAAGAATTTATAATAGCAAGGATTTAAAAAATCGATAAGGATTTTAGAATTCTGTGCATATGATAAAAATTGTTTTATAAAATCACAAAAAGCGCAAAGTGCTGGAAACGACTAGACAGTTGTGTGCTACACGGCAGACAGCGTGAACCGCCCACTGGGGAGCCTGGAAGAGAAGTGAGTTTTCTTTCTGCCTCTCAGTTCCTTTTCTGCAAAGGAGTGCTTGTTGTCTCTCCCCCTTACTGTAAAGAAACCAACTCCAGGCAACATAATAGCTTTTTTTTTTTTTTTTAATAGGGTGGTTGAGTTCTTCTGTTCTCAATGGTTTGCCTTCTTGTAAATTGGCAAAAAAAAAAAAAAAGCAATGATGAATTTCTTAAAGTTCAGCAGCTTGTACCTCCATTTGTAACAAAAGTGAAAAACAGCTCAAAAGTAGCACAATTGGAATAAAAATGCTTTTAATTTGATATAACAGACTAATTCTAAGAGCAAACCAATTTACATAAAATGTGCTTTTATGCGCCTAAATCAAATGATTCTAGATTTTTAAAGGGTATGAATAGCAAGTATTGCGTATATATGAATTTTCTTCAACATTTTTGATTTTCTGTTTACTTAAACAAACAAACAAAAAACAAGCTCTTTCACAACCTGGCTGCCAATCATTGTTCTACTCATGGCAACTTATGACAGCCTTTAAACATTTTTAAACACTTTTCTTTAGCCCTGACATAATTTATCTTTTTCATTTGGGTGGATTAAAAACAGAATCAGTTTTTGAGTTTCATGGTAAAAGGGAAAGAAGTAGGGTGGAGTCAGATTCACAGCTTTGATTTTTCCCTGTCACTCATACTAGCTTTGCGATGAGGTTCTGAGCAAATTTTGAAGCTCTGTGAAGCTTATTTTGTCCTTTTGCAGCAGGAGAATGGTAAGGCTGGTTATGAGAACTGAATGAGGTACTAGTGCTCCAAACAGGGCCTGGCAAATGGGCATGACAATTATATAAGAAGAGCTGACCTTTATTGAGACTTTACTACTGTGCACTAGGTATTGATCGAAACGCTATCAACTGATTTACTGCGGTGGCTGCATGAGGGAGGTGCTGTAATTATTCCCAGAGGTTAAGTGGTGGACCCAGGATTGCACAGCTGGAAGGGGTCAGGATTGGAGCCCTGGCAGTAGTAGTTTAATACGTTCTCTCCCGTCTCCTTTTCTTCTGCCTCTAAGCCTTAGACACTCCCACTGAAAGGATGTTGCGTGTGTGACGCAGGTAAGGAGCAAAAGCTCGGGAGCTGGTGGGCGGAGTACACTGAGGCCCAGCCGAGCACTGAGGGCAGGGTGCGGGGCGGGGGAGTTGGTGCAGAGAGCTACATTCACTTACATCAGACTCCAACCCCATTGTGATGATGACTTTGAGTTACGTAAACCTTTTAAGAATCAATTTTCAGGGACTTGCTTTACGAAAAGAAAAGGAAATTTGCTCAAAGCTGAGTCTTTGGAGTGAGAAAAGAAATCAGCTCTTCTTTTCAAAAGCTGATAAATATAACAAGCACTACAAAATTCAGGAAAAAAAGTGTTTTCATCTGAAAATGATTTTATAACATCATTTTCCATCACGAGAATATGAAGCTAATTCGGTTGGCTGGCATTTAAATAAATTATAAATAGTTTAGGCAAGTTCTTTTGAACTTCCTAATTTGTTCTTGGTAATGTCATTTGCATTCAGGTTGGCTGTCAGATTTGAGAAAAGCGCGGGCAAGTTTCACTTATAATTGAGCTGTTACAGATGATATACGCAGTTTGTGGTATCTCTCTGGCTTTCCCCCCCTCGATCCAGGAATTCTGATATATTTCTATCACATGTTTCTCATCAAAAACAAAAAAACCCCTCAATGGTGCATTTATAATTGTATATGCTGCATTATTGAGTGCATTTCCTCAATAGGAAAGAACTTCTGTTCTTATTAAGCATTAATGAGAACCAAATCTTTTACTTACAGTTTTAAATCTCTGATGATTGGGAGAATTTCCCACAGCCTGGCTTCTGGTTCCACACGGTTCAGATTATGTTTCTCCTCCAGAACCCACACACTTCCATGCTGGGCGCCATAGGACCTGTGAGCATCTTGAAAGGGGCGCTGGCCCTGGTCCTGGTGCCAGAGGAGCTGGCGCGGTGGGTGGTAGGGGTGTTCGTGAAGCTGTCCTTATATTGGGACAGGTAACACCTTCACTATGCACAGAAGTGACTGTGAACCACCAAAGTGCACCCCACTGAGCTCATACTAAATGAGCCCCAACTCAACTTCTTAGCTAGATCTCTAAAATGCCTATGGCCACTCCAAAAACACCTGTAACAGGGGAAAGCCCATGGGAGAATAAGTTAGAACAATTAAAATATTTTACTTTTGCAAATTTTGCAAAAATGGTGGATCGTATAAACTATCGGTAGGACTCCTCAGCTGAGGTTTGCAGTATACTCGCCAGGTAATTGGAGAAAGCTCATATCACTGACTGGTGGAGAACAGCTTGAGAAAGACACATTATCTTAAAATGACTTTGATTAGTGCTAGCTAATTACCTAATTTAATAGGTTAAAGAAAAGGAGGCAAAAAATGTAACACAATCTCGTAATTAATCCTGAGGTTATGGTCTCATAATTACAAGCATTGGATTCACTATAAGCCAGCCTTAATTTTAAAGACCATTTGAAAAAGCAATAGAAGTTACATTGAGAGAATTGCAATGAGTGAAGAAAAAAACAAACAAAACCAAACCTGTTCTGTTCTGAGCCTGGGTATTTGCGAACATTGTCAGCACAAAATGGAACAGTTTGGTTTCTTACACAGCTTAGGACAGAAATGAGGATGGTGCCTCTGGAAAACCGTGCAGGACAACGGCATTGCTGTGTAAGTTACTTGTGAACACTTAACACAATTGTTTCAAGAAGTCTGAGAATAGAAGAAACACTGTGTTCACGTATTATACGTCATGTATCTTAAAGACAAGGTCAACTATGCGAGAATATCTCGAGCCTCTGCTTGCATCCTATCCACTAATGTGCCATTGGCCAAAGCCAGTCACATGGCTCAGCCCAAAGTCAAGGGGCAGGAATACACTTTCCATTCACCATGAGGTATGAGCAAATCTTACGACCAAGCCATGCCTGGACAGTGACATACTCTCTTTTCGATGAAGTGAGGGAGAGGAGGTGAATGGGCATTGAATTAGTTTCCTGTGGCTGCTGTAACAAATCACCATGAATGTGGTGGTTTTATAGTCTCATAGTAATGGAGGCCGGAAGTTCAAAATCAGTGCCACTGCTAGGAGCTGTCGCTCCAGAGGCTCTAGGGAAGAATCCTTTCCTTATCTCATCCACCTTTGGTGGTTGCTAACATTCCTTGGCTGATGGCCACATCACTCAAATCCTCAAGGCCAGCGTCCTTAAATCTCTGTGCTCCTTTTCATGCGTCCCCCTCTTCTGCACACGTGTCAAATCTCCCTAGGATGCTGTTTTTATGAGAATACTTTGGAGGGCACTTAAGACCCACCCAGATAATCCAGATAATCACCCCCATTTCAAAATCCTTAATCACAGCTGAAAAATCTTCACCAGATAAAGGAATGGTTACAGTTTTTAGGGATTTGGACCGGACATCATTGGTGGCCACGATTCTGCCTACTACAACCACAGTTCCTAAAAAAGTGTATATATTTGTGTTAATCTAGAATTTTAAAACATCTTTTACTGGGAAATTGTGAATTGCTCTGTGTTCGGGATAACTTTATATTTGGTAATTTTATTGGTTATGTGGAGTTAGAAAGACTGGGAGTTAGGGCTAACACTTTCATTTAGGTGCTCCCAAGTCTAAAATCTTCTGTTTTACTCGGCTTGGGCTTCTATAACAAACTACCATAGCCTGGGTGTCATAAACAACAGAAATTAGTTTCCCACAAGTCTGGAGGTTGGTAAGTCCAAGGTCAAGATGCCAGCCAATTCGGTTTCTGGTGAGAGAGGGTGCTCTGGTCTCTTCATCATATAAAGGCACTAATCCCAAAACAGGGATTGCTCACTCATGATCTCATCTGAACCTCCCTAAGGCCTCACTGCTGAAGACTATCACACTATCACAATTCTACATGAATTTTTTTGGGCACAAACATTCAGTCCATAACACCTGGATAGCCTCACTAACAGACACACTCATTTGCCTTTAAGTCCCTGCTCCCTTTACCCCTGACAATCCCTTTCTGAAAAGATACAGTTGAAGGAACAGTGAGAGACTGATTTTAAGACATGAGGAGGACCCCAAAAACCCCCCAGAATTACCTTCTGGAGTGTGGGCCCTCTGTAGTATAGGCTTCCTCCACTAGGTGAGTGTTCTAGGAGCTCATCTGGAGCAGGGTACTGACTAGTGTTGTTGTGAGAGGCTGTGTTTGGCTTCAGTGAATTTTTTTAAATACTCTTTCAAGGCATTTGCCCGTTTCATGATGTGTGATTTATGAGTGCACCTGCCTATTCCATGCTGAGTATTCAGCAGATTTTGACCAAAAACAGCATGACCCCCATGCCCCACCCTCCCTATTCACCTGATCTCACCCTGAGTGACATTTTTTTTTTTTGTTTTCCTGGATGAAAAATCCTCAAAGGGAAACATTTTGTTAATGTAGGAGACATGAAACAAAAAATGGCAGAAGCACTAAAAGGCCTTAAAATCGACGAGTTCAAAAGCTGTTTTGAGCCATGGAAAAAAACTTCTTGATAGGTGTATTATGTCAAATGTAGAGTATTTTGAAGGTCACTAAAGTTTAAACATGTAAGAATAAATGCACAATTTTTTAGAAATAAATTCCATTTCTTGGGTCCTCCTTTGTAGTTACTAGGGGCTGCCAGGTACAGAGCATAGACAAAGATATAGTAAAAACCTGTATGTATTTTATTGGTGTTCAGGCCAGAATCCTCTGCGGACATCTCTGTCTGGGAGAGGAGGCTGACTGATACACCGGGCATGATAAGCACACTGGCAGGTTTCTCAGAGGAGACCCTTGAGCTAGAGTCCAGGTACCACTCTTCCTGCCTCAGTGGTGTCTGGATGAAGAAGGCATGGGAATGCTTCCAAAGGAAACAGGCTTTTGTGACTGATCCCATAAAGACTTGGGAGGAGAGGAAATTGCGTAGTTTAGAGATTTCAGCACCTCTTAGGAGGCGCTGCCTAAAAGGATGAATCTGTATTTTTTTTTTAAATATAAAGAACTCTTAGGAGCAGAAAGAATAGGGAAATAAAATCCAGTTGCTTAATTTTATAGATGAAGTAACTGAGGCCCCAAATGATTAAGCTTTGCCAAGGTTATATAATTGACACCAGAGCCGGGACTAGAACCCAGTCTTCTGAGGCCAGGCTTGGTGGTGTTTCCATTATAGTAACCCAATAGATGCTCTTTGGTTGGGCATCTGGGCTTACAAAGATTTCTCTTTCTCTCTGGCCAGCTGGGGATACATGGGTACTTTCCCCCTATTTGCTGTGCTTATACAGCACGGCCCGGCCTCCCTGACCGTGAATGGTGGGAAGAGTCTGCCTCCCATGCATGTGAAATCTGAAACAGTGACTCATGGAGAACTCACTTCACGGAACTGAGTCACCTTGAGACCTTGCTCTAGAGCAAAGGCGGCATGTTGGAGTCGTGCGGAGTCCTGGCTCTACCACTTACTAGTTCTGTGACTTTAGGCAGATTTCTTGGTTTCTCTTTCCCCAGTTTCCTCCTCTTTAAAATGGAGATGGTAGAACCTACCTCATGGCATTGTTTTGAGGACTAAATGAGAAAACACCTTTAAAAATATAGAATAGTGCCAGACACAAGTAAATATTTAACACGTTTCAGTTATTTATCTCCCACTGAGGGCCAGGGCATACCCTGGCTTCTGTGATCTCCGAGTCCTGGTCATTCAAATCTGTTGATTCTAGATCACAGGTGGCAAGCACAAGGCCCGTGGGCTGAATCTGGCCCTCCACCTTGCCGGCCCGGCACCTGGTTTCTACCCAGCGGCAACACTGAGCTCTTGCTTAACTGTTAAAGAGTAGTTACATTTATACAGTCTTAAAATTACATTCGGCCCTTGAAAGGCAACCGCAAGGCTGATGTGGCCCCCTGTGAAAATGAGTTTGATACCCCTGCTAACTTGGGATCCTTCCAATGAGGATCCTACCCTCCTTTATTTAAGCAAGTCAAAGTCAGCTTCTGTTTCCTGGAACAAAAATAACTTAAAAAATATTCATGTTCCTGCATAATGGCTTGTACTTATTAGAGATATTACGTATAATGTGATGGCTCTCAGATATGTGTGTGTGTGTGTCCTGGTAGTATAAAATAAGAGTACATGTTTTCTTGGACAAAAAAATTAAAAATCAATATTTGAGGGAAGCAGTCCTAAAAAGTACCGTGTATTGACGGCCCTTTATGTCTGTGAACGGAAGCGGAGACGGTGAGACCCACAGAAAGACAGGATACACAGATTGATCCACACAATGGTGTGCAGTGAGATGGAGCATCATTAATATATTCAAGAGCTGATCGTCAGTGCTTAGAGTACCAAAATATTGAATTAAGCAACTTTATATGCCAATAGTGGTAGAAAAAATTGTTGCATCCCACCACATTTGTTGGCTTAGATCTTAATATATAAAATGTGCAACTATAAATAAAATCCAGCAACTACATTTAGAAGAAAAAAATCATTTTGATAGCCTATATTCCATAATATTAAGGGGAGTAATTCCTAATATTATGCACCAAATACACTTTTGTTTAACAACTTGCTGTCTTTGTACTTTACATAAGTTAGATGTATAGCGGCAGGTTCAATTAATTCTACAGAGTAAAAATAGCCATTTCTAAAAGCAACTTCAGGACATTTCTGTGTGATTCTCTAAGCTGCCTTCATGCCGTTCAGTGAGTGTAATAAAGATGCTGGTAAAAATAGCCTTTGCATTGAATTTGGAGTGGAAAATATTGTAGAATAAGTGGGGATATTAATAAATACTAAATCTCCAAATGAATTGCTAAGTCCATTAAGAGTTTTAATGCAGCATTTGAAGCTCATAACTCTAGGCGATTCCCTGTCTGACTTACACTGGCAAATGTTTATTTTGAGAAATGCTCAGTCATCTGTTTTACAAGCTCATTCTCTTTACACCTGAAACTTTCCATAAGAAAGGCATTGGCGTAAAAATAGACTCCATTTTTCAGGACGGTTTGAGCGTCTCTGGGGACGTGCACGCAAAGAATTTTGACTCTTTATACTGGAAGGAACCTGAGAGGAGATGATACCTAGTCCTTCACTTACAGATTGTAAATTGAGGTCCAGAGTGGTGAAGTACCTGTGTCAGATCACACAGGAATTTGGCAGAGCCGGGGACATGCCCGTTCCAGTCTCAGACTCCTACCACGTCCATGTTAACTCGCACTTTACATATGAGGAGGCTAAACTCTGAAGAGGTTAATCAACTTACTAAGAGGGTCAAATGGCTAGTTAATGGCTGACGGTGACCAGAAGGCCTCTTGATGCTTGTCTGCTGGTTTTGATCCATCTTTAAGGACAAGTCCTGTGAGTTAAAGATTATTTCTGCTGAGTCCCTCCAGGTATTTGAAACTTTAAAGAAAAATTGTAATAAGGAAGAAACTCCTCTTGTTTATCAATAAACGTTAGGCTGAAAGTGAAAATACCCTTGGGAAAAGGACTGGTTCGGATTAGTGCCAAAGTGCCCTGGATTTGGACAGGCCCCGTCAGGCCGTATAAGCAAGGTTCCAGCAACACTGGTCCCCCGTTTTTCTGGCTCACAGCTCCCGCTGGGACAGGCAGAAGCAGCTTGGGACTCTTAGCTTACGCTCTGCTGAAATACCTGGTCACACAGGGGTGTATGTGATGATCAGGAAAGGGAAGCAGAGGCACTGGAATCGAACTTTGCCTGTCATACCATTTTCCCTGTGGACAGCCCTGGTATGCATCCAGGGGAGTCTCAACAACCTGGCAGTTGCTTTGTATACCCTGTTGGCCATTACTCTCCGTTGATGACTACATTTTCTTTGTCTGTTAAACTTACCATTCCTCTCCTCCAATTTATACACTCAACAAATTTTCATTGAGGTCTTATCTACTGTATTCCAGGAACTGGGGAAACTGGAATGAATAGACAAATGTGGTTCCTGGCCTCATGGAGTTGATAGTCTGGAGGGAAACACAGACAATGCGTACGTCAACAAATATGCCAAAGTTTACAGATTATAATAAGTGTTAGTAGAAAATATGTAGGAGCTATAAAAAGTGGGGTTGTGAGAGCAAGCTTATGCTTGGGTGGTCAGAGAGGCAGATGAGGAGAGTGCAGTATGACGGGCTGATGTGGGATTTCAAAAGTCTGGGGTCCTTGACTCAATTTGAGACAACTCTCAAGGACTTCCAGCCCCCTGTAGGATTAGCTGAGGTCTCTGTCCAACCCCACATTCCTTGTTCTTTTTATAGGCTCATCTCCAGTAGGCATAATCCAATTAACTTTCAGCATACTACTCTCCATTTTAGAGATTGTTTCTAGGAAAGTCAATCTAATATAGTTGTCCTGGGTGTGGCCCTAGAAAGCTGACTTGAAAATGGGGTTTCGGATATGAATCACCACCAACTGACAGCTGGGCACTGTCCATCACGGTGGGATCTCCTCTAGCAGCCTGAGGCTGCAATGGTTGAAACTTTCATTAGAGTTGAACTGGGATGGGTTGCTAGTGGAAGACAGGCTGGTGCAGTATCTTTGACCATTGAGAGGTGTGAGGAAAATGATCACTTTAAGAACAGTGGAATTGGGCGGCTGTTGCTGAGTGCCATTAACTCCTAGGAAGAGCAACAGTAACAGGCTGAGGTGGTCAATGACCATTTCAAGGCAAAAATGTGAAAACCAGAGGACCTCCTTGACAGTATTTAAGGAAACAAATCTCTTACTACTGGAGGCAGAGAGAGTGGAGAACTTATCTGTAAGAATAGCAGAGCTTCAGAGAGGGTTGAATTCTCAGCCTTGGGAGGTCTCCTATGCCAACATTGAGGACTTAACGGGAAAGAAGAGGGACCTGCCACTTGTAATGGGGATATCTGGGTAGGTACATTTGTGAACTTTGAAGTTCCAGGGTCTTCCAAACTTACTTGACCTGCAGAAGTGGCCCACTTACCTTGTTAGAAAGTAAGTTATACAACATCTTGTTAGCCACCTTCCCTAGCTTGAAGATCATGCAGAGGGCTCAGATGAGGCAGATGATTAACAGGACAATGCTGCTCTTTCAGGATCTGCTCCTCCCTCCTTTTTTTACCACTCTATCAATAACAAGGGTCGAGTTAATTACTTCCAGGCTGGGAAGAGCTAGATTGGCTAAGGGAAGACAGGAATTATACACCAAAGGAGCTGCAGGAACTAGTCCGCAGGTGCCAGCAGCTGGGAAAGGGTGCATGGGACTGGATCCAGAGGGATGGATGGAACATAAGTTTACCAATATGGAATTCTGTGATGCATAATTTAACGTACTGGCAAGGATTCCAGGCAATGGCACTAATACATAGCTCAGCTCTCAGAAGCTTGGCAAAAGTAAAGTCCTATCTACTAAGTGAAGTAGGTGATGTGATGATGGAAGAAGGAATAAAAGGGGTCAGAGACGGGGGCATGTTATAGCAGATATACTATATAAGACTGGAAAACTCACTAGCTTGTGCCATGGGAGACCCCAGAGGGGCAGCAGCATTGATAAGAATCCCAATGAGTAATGGCTCTGGTAGGCCAGGATTAATGGTAGAAAATGCTTTTAAAGAACAAGGGCTTGGTCAGAGGCTTGGAAGGGAAAATATAGAAAGATCAGGGACCAGGAGGTTTAGATGGATCTATAGGAATGGGCATGAATTTTGCATGTAAATGATCATGAGAGTATCTACCACGGAAGAGGCACAAAACAATGGAGTAAAATGATGCAGCCAGGTAACATCAGCCCATCTCTGTCGTGGGTCATCTCAGTGCTGCCAAAATGGGTGAATAAAAGAGCAACCACAGCGTCAAGATCAAGATCATTCATGGAGCCAGCAGTGTGGGCTCCCAGGCACCAAGGCTGATCTAACTACTTCCACTGCCAAATGTCCAAGAGGTTAGCAACAGACCAATGCTGAGCCCTTAACATAGCACTATCTGTTCAGGAGACCAATCAGCCCCTTTGTGACAAGCTGACTACACCAGACACCTACCCTGAATGAGGCAACAAATCAACTTGTTTGAAGTTGATACATATTCCAGTTATGAGTTTGTCTTTCCTGTTTGCAGGCCTTTAGCAAGCATTACTACCTGATCACTTACAGAGAATTTAATTTACTGACCTGAGATCCGAAATAGCATTGCCTTGGACGAAGGGACTCACTTTACAGCAAAAGGAGATGTGGCAGCGGGCACATGGTCATTGGTTTTATGACTTACTGCATGACCCAGAAGCCACAAAAATAATATAGTGGTAGAATGGTCTAGTATCGGAGTCCCTTAGATGTCAGCTTAAAGATGATGTACTACAACGATGGGATACCATCCTACATTTAAGGTATGCACCTTAAATCAATGACCATTCGTGTTATTCTTTAGTAGGTAGAACACATGGATTTGTAGAGCTAGAAGTAGGAGTGGCCTCTTACCATTTTCCTCAGTAACTCACTTGGGGAATTGCTACTTCTCTTTCCCACAATTCTGGGTTCTGTGCCACCAGCCTAGAGGTCCTTGTTTCCATAGGAAGAGTGCTTCTGCAAGGGGGCACAGTAAGTGTCTCGCTGAACCTGGGCAGCCACCTGGTCACTTTGGATTTCCTGTGCCAAGTCCAGCAACCAAGAAAAGGAGTTACACAATGAGGGCAGGGAAGAAAATGTTTGACTCGTAGGTGATCGCTGGGACAACGTACCCAGTTTTAATAAAGAACAGGAAAGTGCAAACAGCCCCCACCTGAGACTGACACAGGGCTCAGGAGCTCAGAGGCCCTCAGAGGTGAAGGTCTGGGTCATCCCATCAGCTGTGTCATGTAGATCAATAGAGGTTCTATCCAAGGGTGATAGGAACCTAGAATAAATGTGGTAGAAGAGAAGGGTGATTATCAGCTTCAGCCTTGCGATCAGCTGTAGCAGCAAAAATTATTCTTTGTACAAGTCTTTTTCTTGTAAGTTTCTTCTGGAAACAAGGTTAACCAGAATCGTGGAAAACCTGTTCCTTTGATGGGGTGGGCCCACTATAAAAACAAGTGCATTAGGGGTGAGTTATGATGTGTATTATTATTCTCCACCCAGATACGTCATCAGAACTGCAGCAACCGTCCCCAGCTCTTGGGAATATTAGTTGCCACTGGCTCACACGTCTGTCCCTCAATGGATATTGCTCTCAGCCACAGAGAACTGCCTCACCCAAGGCATGCACTCCCTCCTAGAGGACAACCTAAGGCTAATAATTGCCTGATAATTGAATTAAAAGGCCTGGCCTCTTGTCTCAATTTGGGGCAAGTCTTACAGGCCATTCTAGCCCCATCAGATTGCCTGAAGTCTCCACTGCAACCACATGGTGGGTCTGCCCAATGCTGCTTCCCTTCTGTATATTCTGAGAGCATTCCCTAATAAACCTTCAGCAGGCCACTTTCCATCTTAGAGTCTGTTTCCAAGGATCCCAATTTAAGATGCATAGACATGAAAACATAAACTCAAACCAATTCATTGGTGCTTGTACATGTAGCCAAGACCTAGAACATTAATTGGATAGCATGCATCTGTTCTCCTGGGAAAAGGGCATAAAAGTTATAACCCTTTTACCCTGAGCTCTTTGCATCTGGAGCACGAGCCACTGTTAGGCTTTTCAGTTCATGATCGATCATTATTACATGCCTAAGGGACAATGGGTTGTCTTTGGGAACACGGGAGGTAGAGTTGAGGAGGTGTGGAGAGAACGTAGACTGTGCTTTCTGAGAAAGGGAAGTGCAGTTTGTAATTGGGGGGGGCGGCTGGTATAAAGAACTTAAGAGTAAAAGAGGGACAAAGAAGAAGAGGGGTAACTCTGTCAAGGATATCTTTGAAAAAGATAGCCGTGGCTGGTGTGGCTCAGTGGATTGAGCACTGTACTGCACACTGAAGGGTCGCCTATTTGATTCCCAGTGAGGGCACATGCCTGGGCTGAGGGCCAGGTCCTCAGTAGGGGGTGGGTGAGAGGCAACCACACACTGATGTTTCTCTCCCACTCTTTCTCTCTCCCTCCCCGCTCTCTAAAAATAAATAAATAAACTCTTAAAAAAATAAATAAATAGACTGCCTCTATTTTAGGTCTTATCTTTAACAAGATACCCTATTATGTAGGTAAAGTTGTTGGAGAAATACAACTGGGGGCCTGGAAACTTTCTGAAACTCAGAAGTCACATATTCCTTTCCCTTTGAGCTATAAGGTGTGGCCACTGCACTTTCTGCCAGTTCTAATGGGAGGGTATCCTTTCTCACCTAATTCACCAGACTCTCCTGACTGTGGTCAAGCAGGATAAACAAAGGCCTCTGGGGATGGGAAGTGTGGGGCAGCACAGGGAAATCTTACTAAGTTTACTTGTGAGCTCTTGGTAGGGGAAGGAGGCTTGTGTGTGTGGAGGGGCCTTCCACTGGCTCCACTTCTTGGTGGGTTATGGGTGGCCAGATGTCATCACCTGGGGCTACAGCTGGGTACTCCTATGTGCTTTATTCCGGCCCTCCTGGGTGGTGCTCTGCCCCTAAGGCCGTGGGGACCAGTCTGTCTTGTGCAAAAACGGGTTCCTTGCTTGGGTCTGTAGATGGAGTGCTGGGCAGGAAAATGCCAGCTGCAGCTGGTGGGTTGGGGGTGCAGTGGAAAGGGAAGCTTACTGGATAGGCAGGGGACTGTCATTTGTAGACCATGACTAATAAATCTGGATTTTCTCAGTTATAAAAACTCTTCCCATTCTTCCCTTTCCCTTTCCGCAAGGTAATTGCAAAAACCTAGAGCTCTGGAGTTATTTTATGTTCTCCTTTGATGGCCTAAAGTGAATTAGAAGCTGGAAAACATTGTGCATGGGAAACACTATATGTGTATTGTGTATTTCATCTTAAGCTAAATGTTATATGAGAACAAATGGTTTAAGGGAGTTTGAGCACACAAAAGAGGCTGGCAATCATTTTGAGCCCAACATTTGGCCCAAATTAGCAATTTTCAAATATTCATATTCATGTTTGTATTTGAAAACAAAGATTTCTTATTCCAAACCAATTGCTGCTGATCAGTAGCAGAACTTCAAATTTGTTACAGCCTACAGGAATGGGGTGTAGGGGAGGGCCAGAGCAAAATGGGAACTTTGAACTTGAAGTTAGAAGACTTTAGTTCTCTGCTCTTTCATTTACTACCTGGATGGTCTTAAGTAACTTATTTAACTTCTTTTTTCCTCAGTTTTCTCATCAATAAAGTGAGAACAATATATATATATTTGTTCTAACCTGAGAATATGTTCTTACTGATTTTAGGGAGAGAGAGAAACATCGATGTGTGAGAGAGAAACATCAATCAGTTGCCTCCTTTATGCACGCCAACTAGGGATCAAACCTGCAAGCCAGGTATGTGCCCTGACCAGGAATTGAACCTGCAACCTTTTTGGTGCATGGGACAAGGCTTCAACCAACTGAGCCACCTGGCCAGGGCGAGAGCAGTAATTTTTACTTCACAGGGACATAGATGTCGATAGAACTTGGAGGCATCTCTTCTTACTTCCAACCATAAGAGAGATAATAAAAATTAAAGCATTTTGAAAACCATAAAGTGTACATAGATGCTAATTATTATTTGTGGGGATGAGAGGTGGTGTCAAAGCTCACAAGGGTTCATGTGGCGTTCACAAAGGGTCAGATAGGAGTCACAGACAAAAAAGTGTACAGCTCCAGGATACATTGCTGTCATTGAATCCAATTCCTCGTTCTACTGAATATTTTCCCGTAAGTCCTACATCCCACATTCTGTAATTTTTTTCTGTAGTTTTTCCTGGCTTTGATTATGGGATACTTTGTTTTCATGGTCTTCTTCCCTTGCAAATTATTACCGTAGCTTCTTGGTTTATTTCTTAGCACTTTTTCAGCCTCTGGGTCTCCAAGCTATGCCAGTGTTGCAACAACAACAAAAGATTTCTTCCCAATTGTACGGCAGGCCAGTTTCACAGAGGACCCCACTGAAGCCATGAAACATCGAGTATAGATGCAATGTGAGGAGTTTAATGCAAACTGAGCACTTCTATGTACACATCTTCCCACGATATCACGTGCCATGCTGACAGCAATCAGTCTGTTATTAGGACAAGTAAAGGAGAGAGTCATGGGACCAAACTGATCTGTTTCCTAAAACCTTATGCAAACTTTCTTGTTTGCTAGAGGAATCTTGTCCCTATTGGGATGTCGTCAGCTGCAAGTAACAGAAAAATCCTCATTCACTCTGGACTAACCATAAGAAAATTTATTTTATTTTTTTATTTTTTTAAATTTCAGCTTTATTATATTTAATTCTTTTTTTAATATATTTTATTGATTATGCTATTACAGTTGTCCCATCTCCTCCCCACCCCTCGCCCTGCACACCCCTTCCCCCCACAATCCCCCTCCTTAGTTCATGTCCATGGGTCATATATATGAGTTCTTTGGCTTCTACATTTCCTATACTATTCTTAACCTCTGCCTGTCTATCTTTTACCTACCATTTATGCTTCTCATTCCCTGTACCTTTTCCCCCTCTCTCCCAACCCATTTCCCTGATGATAAACCTCCGTGTGATCTCCATTTCTGTGATTCTGTTCCTGTTCTAGTTGTTTGCTTAGTTTGTTTTTGTTTCTGTTTTAGGTTCAGTTGTTAATAGCTGTGAGTTTGTTGTCATTTTACTGTTCCTATTTTTGATTTTCTTTTTCTTAGATAAGTCCCTTTAACATTTCATATAATAAGGGCTTGGTGATGATGAACTCCTTGAACTTGACCTTATCTGGGAAGCACTTTATCTGTCCTTCCATTCTAAATGATAGCTTTGCTGGATAGATAATCTTGGATATAGGACCTTGCCATTCATGACTTGGAATACTTCTTGACAGCCCCTTTTTGCCTGCAAGGTTTTTTTTGAGAAATCAGCTGACAGTCTGATGGGCACTCCTTTGTAGGTTACTGTCTCCTTTTCTGCTGCTTTTAAGATTCTCTCTTTATCTTTCATCTTGAATAATGTAATTAGGATGTGCTTTGGTGTGTTCCTCCTTGGGTCCAACTTCTTTGGGACTCTCTGAGCTTCCTGGACTCCCTGGAAGTCTATTTCCTTTGCCAGATTGGGGAAGTTCTCCTTCATTATTTGTTCAAATAAGTTTTCAATTCCTTTCTGTTCCTTTTCTCCTTCTGGCACCCCTATGATTTGGACGTTGGAATGTTTAAAGATGTCCTGGAGGTTTCTAAGCCTCTCCTCATTTTTTTGAATTCTTGTTTCTTCATTGTGTTCTGGTTGAATGTTTCTTTCTTCCTTCTGGTCCACACCATTGATTTGAGTCCCAGTTTTCTTCCCATCACTGTTGGTTCCCTGTACATTTTCCTTTATTTCACTTAGCATAGCCTTCATTTGGCCATCTAATTTTTACTACCATATTCAGCCAATTCTGTGAGCATCCTGATTACCAGTGTTTTGAACTGTGCATCTGATAGGTTGGCTATCTTTTCGTCGCTTAGTTGTATTTTTTCTGGAGGTTTGATCTGTTCTTTCATTTGGGCCATTGTTTTTGTCTCATCGTGCCTGTTACGTAGTAAGGGGCAGAGCCTTAGGTGTTCACCAGGGCAGGGCGGCCACATTGCTGCGTTGTGACGCTGTTTGTGGGGGAGGGGTCCGAGAGGGAACAATGGTGGCCGCTCCGCTCCCTGCCGGTTACCAGTCACTTTCCACACCACCCACAGTCCAACGGGGCCCCCCTGGTGCTGGCTCCGGCGCTGATCCCCGGTGGGAGGGCCGTGCACGCTCCAGGACCCTGTGGGTCTCTCCAACGAGCTCTCCCGTGAGGCCGGGAGTTTCTCCCGCTGCCGCCGCCTCAACCCCCACAGGAGTT
>VMDR010004846.1:0-56371 GCA_007922815.1 Macrotus californicus
CCCCCCCCCCCCCCCCCGTCATGTAACATGGTTCCCTTTTAACTGAGCAGGTAATAACATTAAATGGCAGAAGGAATGTTGATACCAGACAGGTGGTGGGGGATTGGAGCTGAGCTTCCCGACTGCTCTCTGAAGTCTCGCTCCACAAGCCAGTCTTGGGCTCTGCCTGGAGCCTCCTCAGGAGAGAAAGGCGGCCTCTGCGGGCACTCCCTCTAGTGTTACCGGCTTTGTGCCTTTTCATGCTCTGTCATTTTGTTTTATGCCTCCCCTGAAGCACTCTTGGAAGGGAGCTTTCTTCTCCTTGCCAGTTGCCAACTGTTTGTTGATTCTCATGATATGAGTATTTGCATAACATAACTCGAGAACAATGTGCATTTGGATGCTGCCTCTGACCAGGACCCAACTGGTGCTTGTGCACAAAGGACTTATTAGCCATCCATAAGGTGCCCTGACGGGAGGTGGCCTCAACTCCCCTTGTGGTAAACAGAGCCTAGTTCTGAAAAGCACTTTGGGATCCTCACTCACTAACCCCGTGGAAGAAGGGACATCGGGAAAGGTCGAAGTCTCCCTGCAGAAGGCATACTTACTGCACACCTTTGTGCATTTGTTTATCTGCACACCCGCTGCGTCCCAGTCAGCCCTGCCCCACAAATCAGGGCATCCAGAAGAATCAGTGAATGAAAGGAAGAAGAAAAAAACAAGAAACAGAAGTTGTCAATCTTCTTTCACGTGTTCTCTGTAAGATACTATGACCTGGAATCCACTCAGAACAAGGCTGTTCAGATGGGCTATTGTTCCCAAATTCACACAGCAAGTAACTAGTGGAGCTGATGCAAAATTCCGGACCTTCCTGAGTAAGGTATATAAATCACATTTTCCTCCCTGAAACGTGAAGAAGATGAGAAAGGAGGAAGAAGAAATGAGATTTAATGACCCCACTGACCCTAAGCCTGAACTGTATTTGGTCTTGCCTTCCTGCAGCAGAGCAGGCAGTGTTGGCTGTAGGAGGGTGCACGGTCTGGGTTCTGGGCCCTGGGTGGGACCCTCTGAGGATCAGGCAGAAATGGGAGATGCTGGTGGAGCTCTGGGCCCAGTAGGGTCTGGGGATTTAATCAAATATTCACAGTGCGTATCTCACCTCCCAAGTACTGACTCTGTTTCGGAATCCTCTTGGCAGAGGTCCCACAGGGAGATGCAGATGCCGCGAGAAAGTTCTTGTGCTGAAGTTCACACCCACACCAGATGCACAGGCATCGCACAGGCAGGCAGGTGGGTCTGTCATGTACGTGCTATCAGTAAGTGAATAAATAGTGTAGACAACACCTCCCTGATTTGTCACATTTTACAGCCTAGCCAGGAGATCCCACGTGAGTCCACCCTCTGGTTGGCGTTGGAGCTTAGCTGTCAGCCTGTGCAAGCTCAGCACAGCTCTTGGGTCTGGCAGGTGACCGAGCTGAAGTGTGTGTGTGTGTCTGTGTATGTCCCTCCGCAGGGAGGCTGTCTTTAATTAATGTCTGTGAGCACCACGGCCAGCACAGGCATACCACTGCCCCTCACCACCTCCACCCCCAACACTCCGGAGCCCATGTGAAGAGTTAACTTTCAGCTAAGCGCATAAACAAGGGCATTTCTTCTTTTCTGATATTTTCCTTTCCTGAGCTAGGTACTTAATTCCTTCAGATGCCTGTTTATTTACGGCTTTGACATCTACATTGCTGCACTCGGTACTTCCTTCAAAAATAAAGTGAGAAATCCACTTTCCATAAATTAAAACAGTAACTTCAAGCCAGGAGCATTGAAATAGAAATTTCCCCAGCGCTATCCGCTTCCCTACCTCCTACCTCCACTCTCCAAAGAACAAGAAGGCTTGAAAGAAAAAGAAACAACCTTCCCAGACCAGAGTGATTATGTGCTTCCTAGATGCCTTGCCTTTGGGGGCAGCCGCAGGGACACTGGGCAGAAGCAAATTAAGTGATTAGTGAAGGAAAAAAGCAGAGAAAAAAGAGTCACAGGCGGTGAATGAAGAGAAAGGATGCCTTCCTTGCTGTTTCCTACAACTGTGCAGGGGAGAACCACTAAGAAATGATACTTGAAGTTATATTTATTATTGTAAGAGGGGTATGATATTTCTGGGCAGGAATGATGGATGACAACTTAAATTTGTGTCCTGGGAATGAAGGTGGACTGTGACAGAGTTATTTATCTTGGGAATGGAGGTTAGGGTCAGCCCAGGCTGGGTGCCTGAAGGCACAAGACATTGACAAATTTATCCTGCAGGCCGTATCTGAAGCCCTTTGTTTTGGATCCTGGCTACTCACTAAGTGACCCTCATCCTTCATGTTGGCAATGCGTGAAGGATGCGGTGAGTGCCAGCGGCCCCTTCGCCCCCGCCGCCCCCGCCCCCGCCCCGGCTCCCGCTACTAATTCTTGTCATTCACTTTGCTGACAGGCACCAAGCCCAAACTATTCCCAGTCCTGAAAGGGAAGGTTAAAATATTTATTTCGGCTCATAATGGCCTCCCTGATTTAGTGCAGGATCATTTTTCCTGTTGCCTTTGTCATTGCAGGTCACTGGAAGGACTGAGCGCATTCGGGAGCCTGGAGGAACTCATCTTGGACAACAATCTGCTCGGGAACGACCTCGTGTTGCCAGGGTTACCCGGGCTCCATACCTTAACCCTCAACAAGAACCAAATATCCTTGGCTCTGCCTGCTGCCCCCACTCCCCGCCCAGCCCCACAGTGGTCCCCTTTTGCTCGCCAGCTCTCCTGCCCTGCCCCACACAAATACCTGCAAAATGTCAAATGAGTTTTATGTGTCAGCTAAATTAAAGTATGTGAAATACAGTCCATGGGCAGACAAAGCGCTCTGTCTGCTGGCACTCGGGACACTTCAGAGTAATTTATTATAGGTCATTCATAAATGAAATGCACCATTATATCTTCCTGTTGCTCCATTTTAGTGTAGAGATCTAAGTTATGGCTGTGAAGAAATCTTTTTAATAGATAAAAATAGAGAAAGAAAATAATGTCACTGCTGCCAAGAAGGCGAATCCAGGTTCTGTTTGCTTGGGCTTGTGTGGGAGGGCGGCCTCTGGTGGGCAGCGGAGGATACTGCTGCTGAGCAAACTTGGCTTTCGCAGAGGTTTCTGGAAGGCTCTGTTGCAGGCTTGGGCAACGGTTGTGGTGAAGGAGACAGGGGAAGGGGCTAAGGTGGATAATAAGTGTGAAGCCCAGGCCTGTCTCTGTCTTTCATGTTTGTCATAGGAGGGTGACGAGAGAGGCCTGTGGCAGCCAGTCTAATATATGACCTCTTCTTCAGTTGCTGAGATGAGACTCAGACTAATTGCTCTGGATTCCAAGTGTGGCCGAGAATGGAATCAGAATCTCTCTGCAGTATAAGGCACATAGCTACTCCGATATTAGCACTGTGGATCTCCATCACTGCCAGCTCGGCGAGGCAGGGAGTTTTGTCAGTGTGGTCAACTCCTGTATCCACATCTAGAATAATGCCTGGCACAGAGTTGAGGCTCAGTAACTGTAGGATCAGTGAAGGAATCATTATCATCAGCTGTTCTTTACTGAGCATTCCTATGGATCAGGCCCTGTGCCCAGTAACTTTAAGTATATTACAGGATGGGGGAAAAGTACAGTTACAGTTGTGAGCACATGAGATACAAAGTTTATTCTTGTATTGTTTATTATTGTATTATTTTCTATACAAACAACTATAAACCTACTTTTGCCCCACCCTGTATTTTTAATTCTTATCAAACACCATGAGAAGGGTGTAGTTACTTCGTTTACCTAGATGGGGAAGGAGGTGAAATATAGACCCGCAGCCAGACATGTAACGAGATGCTAGGTCCCAAGTTCAGTCTCAGCTGTGGCTGTGTCCAAAGTTCTCTCCATTCTACTGTATTGCTTCAGACTTGAATTCAGGGACCTGGAGTGGTTCAATCAGTTGTTCACAATCACATAGTAAGTTAGAAACAGAAAAGGGATCAGGACATTTTCCCCTAGACTATGATATAAAACCAGATACATATGTTAAGTTGAATATAATATACACATATGCATATGTCAGCAATTAATAATGATTTGCAAAATCACTTATTGTTTATACTTCAGTCATAAGTTTACGCATTCTTTATTCTGTAAAATGTACTACTTGTGGTCATTATTCATGGAACTTTAATAGAAGAAGGAGAAGGCCTATAAGGAAATACAGTCTTCATTATAATGAAACGTTGATGAAATTTTTTCCTTTCGTATCCTTTGGCCAACTAAGTTTTCCAGTCATTGTTTCAAAAGTGTTACAGTTAGTGTGTCTTATGACTTCCTTGGCTGTCTTAGGTGACCACTTAGAAAATATTCTCAAATCTACCAAGAATAGACGGATTATTAGATGAGTTTGAATGCCATGGGTTCCTCCCTTGGGCCACAATGCTCATATCCTCCGCCCCACATCACTGTAGAGAATTAGAGTTCTTGAACGTGTGTTCGTGAGTCAGCTTAATCATGCTTAGCTGTGAGGCCTTGGACAGGTCATCCTATAAGAGCCTCTGTTTATCATTTTTACGGGAATAAGTTGGATTGGATGATGGTTTAACTCTCAGTATCACTGTCACCAGAGATTATCAGGCCTCTTGGTGCTACAATGCTGAAAGATTTTCTTCATTTTTGGTTGAGTACTGTTCCTGCCCCGTGCTTCAGCTTCTCCAACCTACAGCAATAATGCTGAGGGAGGAATGACAATGGCCGGGAAGGGAGTGGAGCAGAAGGCTGGCCATTCTGTCACTGTGGTGCTGCATGGTACTCCTTTATCAGCAGATACAAAGGTCATAGCTGGCTCTCTTGGGATGCGCCGTGGCTTCCTCTGTCTCCTCTGGGCTATTAGTATGATCATGCACATTGGCTTACTTTCCCCTGTACTTGACCCAGAAGTCACAGAACGCAAAGCAGGTACAGGTAGAAGTAATGTCAAATGTCATCCTCTTAAACTAATAATTCTCACTTCACCTTTTTGGCTAACTAACTTTCCTACCTATCTGAAAGTACCTGAGGCTCTCCAACAATTACAGTTTCACATTGCTATTCCTGCTCCAAGAAAGGCCTTAGACTTGGGCTCTATCAGTTAGCTTTGCTGCGTAATAATCCACACCAAATTTGGTGGCTTAAAAAAACAAATATTTCCTTGGTTTACAATACTGTGGTTTAGCTGTTTGGGCAGAGCTCAGATGACAGTTCTTCTGCTAGTCTTGCCTTGGGTCCCTCATGCAGCCAGTCACAGTTATCTGGAAGCTTAGCTGGGGCTGGGTGATCTGAGATGGCTTTGTTCACATGTCTGGACTTGGTGCTGGTTGTTGGCTGAACTTGATGTCTCCAACAGGCTAGCACAGGCCTCTCCGCATAGGAGGGGTGTTCTGAAAGCCACGTCCGAGGGTACAAGGACTTTGTAAGTCCTATTGACATCCTGTATGTTGCTGTCCCATGGCCAAAGCAAGTCACATACGAAATGTACAACCAGTGTGGGAGGGGACTATACAAGGTGTGAATACATAGAGGCATGACTCAATTCATTAATCGTCTAACACATGGACCCTTGATATTAGCTCCTGAAGATGTTACTTGATATTTGTAATAAAGGAAAACCTAGAATCAAGGAACTACTGACCTTCTAAAAAGGTAGGTATTAACTCTGTTATAAATTAAATCTTATTTTAAACATATTAGGAAGCTTGCCATCAAATAGGGTTCTACCTCAAGTTCTTTTGTGCAATTTGTTTTTAAGTTTTTTGCTTTTAAACATATACATAGAATGATTATTCACCCCCACACTCACCCATTTTATCTGCTTTGCAAATCTAGAGTTTTCTGTTTGGGTTTTACTCAGTTAAATATGTTTATACAATGCTTGTGTTACTGGACTCTGGGAATGTGGGTTATGGGTTTCTTTCATCTTTTAGCAAGAGGCACTATCAAAGAGTGCTTAAGAACAACAGTCTGTGAAGCCAGACTTATTGGACTTGTACCTGGATCTACCACTGACTGCATGACTTAGACAAGTCACTTAACATCTCTATGCTTTGGCTTAAGATGGAGACAATAATAATACCCATCCCATAGGTTATTGTAATGGTTACTGCGAGAATCTCACAAATATTAAGTTATAGTAACACAGTAAGTTCTATATAAGGGTTAGTATTATAGCTATTACTATTATCCTAGAGAATTATGTGAGCTTATCTGAAGTTATTGAGCCACATTACAAGCAGCATCAGAGTTTAGATTTGGAGTGCTTCTTTAACCTGTATAATTTGATATTACCCTACATATCATTCTGTGAGCTTGGTATCCCTGGGAATAATTCTCATTTTTATGAAGAAACTGGGAGAGTATGGACTATTGCATTCACGTAGATTGTTTGTGGTGGGCTCAGTCTAGAACCCAGCTATGTTAATTTTCAGTCCAGACTCTGAAACCCAAGGTGGAAGGCCTCCCACATTTGTTCTCCCAGCCTTTGTCCCTGAGGGTTCTGGTCAGCCCTCAGCTTCGGTGCCCTGTCCTGATATACCTGGAGTCTGGACTTCCCAGATTACCTCTTCATTTCTTGGTTCCTAGCTTATCTCACTTTTCTTCCTTAGGCTCATTTAGACTGGCCCTGTAGTGACTGACAGGCCATGGACTTGACCTCTTCTCCCCAACATTAATATTCTCTCTCTTTCTCTCTCTGTCTCTATCCTCTCTGTCTCTGTCTCTGTATCTTTATCATCTTTCTCTTGGGATCACATACACACTATCCCTGGCTCTCCCCCTGCAAGGATGCGTGCTTGGTCATGGTCTCAGTCATCATGTCTGAATACCCAACCCCAAATAATGGAAAAACTGAGATGGTAGGAAAAATGGATATCTCACCTTTTACCCACTCTTGCTTCAGGAGTGAGGGGGGGAAGGGTGATCAGTGACTTCATTTTAAATCACTGTTCATTTCTTCATTTTTTGTCTCCCTGTGTGCTTCGGCACATGTATGAAGAGAGAGCATGAACTGTAACACCAACAAGGAAGACATTAATGCAGATGGATGTGCCTCGAGTCAGGAGACTGGACTAGTGTTCCCACAGCAGCTGACCGTGCCCTCTCAGGGAAGTGTCTGCAGCTTGTCAGAGGCCTCGGTTATGTTTTTTATCCATAAATTCGGTAATATGTATTTCAGAGAATTATTGAAAAATTTAAATATATATGTAGAAAATCAGTTCACACCCAATGACTTTGACTTCTTGGTACATTTTACTGTTAGCCAAAGCCTCAATGCTGGACAAGAATAAGCCCAGATTGGAAACAACTGAGTTACTGAGCACACCTGGATGACAGCATCTTATGGTCTCCCACGAAAGCACATAAGAATTTTCATTTTTCAGTATGAAATTTCCTTTTTATGTTAGGAAATGGTGAGTCATGTTTCCCTAGAAATGCCATTTCCTAGGTTCTAGGTTTAAATATAGACAGTGTCCTTTACTGGCAGTGCGACTTTGACCCCAATTTTCTTAATTGTTACATAGATGTGATAATATTTCTGACGTGTCGTGTGTGCAAATCAAAATGAGATAATATGTCGTGTAGATTGTTTAGTTAGCGTTAAAAAATCCTATAGTAGAATGAGCTCTGGTTGTAATCTCCCCAGTGACTATATATGCTGCCCTTTGACCTGGGCTGACCACAGAGGGAGTGTACACCCTATTTTCTCACCTGGGAAACAACCTCAGACCTGTGCAACTGGCCGTGGTGTTGCTTTGATCTCAGGCCCTAGCAGGAAACCTCACTTGGCAAGACCAGCCATGGCAGCTGGTCTCTGCAATGGCAACTTTCTGTAGACAACACTGAACATTCTAAATGGTGAACACTCTCAAGAAGACCTGATGAAAGAAATCAGGTGTGTACTGAGAATCCAGATGGACAGAAATGAAACTATGCTAGGGAGCTTCAAACTTTTTAAAGAGGAAAAAAAAAAAAGAAACTCAAACCCTTAGGAGAACCTCTGAAAGTGTCTCCACTGTGGTGGTCTTGATTAGCCACAGACCCCAAGTTCCCTCCTTCGATCGCCTCTGGTTAATTATCTGTACAGATTGACAAAAACCTGCATTACCTGTTCAGGAATGTGACAAGTTCTGTCTTGGAGCTTGCAGTCAGGAAGAACAGAGCTGGTCTTTGCTGACCCCGGCGACCAGAAAACCAATGAAAACTCCTCCTCCTGTTCCACCCTCCAGTGGTGGTATCAACACACTGAGGAAGTTCTGGTCCACAGCATCCATGAAGGAGGTGCTAGTGATTCCTCCTCGGTGTGGATTTGGGAAAGACTACCTGGCCCAGCCCAGTTGGTCATTTAGTGGGTACTTGAAAAGATGAAGATAAAGTAACTTCTACCATACACAGTATCCTAAATGAAACAGTCTCAAAGATTTTAGAAATCCAGAATTCCTTGGATTTATTGGCAAGATGGCTGAAGCTTCTTACAACCTCTAGACCTCTTGCCCAAGAAATGATCAAGAGATTCAAAGCCCACATCTCCAGGGCCTCCTGCTCAGGGGCAGATCTAGATTTTGTGAAATTTAACATAATTTGAGAAGGCCCTTTTAAAGGGAAAGACTACATAATTGTGAATGCAAAATTAGGTATGAAGGTGAATGTTACTGGGAATAAAAAATGTATCAGAGCAAATTAAAATTTAAGTTAAAATATCACACATTAAAATATTTGGAAAAGTAAATATTTTTATACTCACATACGTGTATAAAAACCTTTTTCTTATTTTTCCTGCAAATTTTCTTCTAATTCTGTTATATAATTTATATTTTATACCAAGAGAATACAAAGAAAATTCTATCTAATCGAAAATTGATTTGTATTTTTAATAGTTTAGGGAGGTTTCTTTCAGGTTTACCACTCCTTATTTGTAATTTTACCACTAAGTTATTGGTAAAAATTTTAGAATTATTAGGTATTGAGAAAGCTTTTGTGTATTTTCTTCATATATGAGCTGTAAGATCTTGGGAAATGTCAAGTTGTGTGTGTATGTGTGTGTGTGTGTACACTCACCAACTTAATCTTAAATGTTCTTTGAATTGATTAATTCATTAATCATTTCATCATCAGCTTTATGTTGGTCCCCGCATGTTGTGTCAGCATGAGTATTACTGAGTGGCAGGAATATTACTGGAAGCCATTCCTACTGGTACTGTTGTAATAACCAGACACAGAAATGACTGCAAACCACATAAATATATCCCACTGACTCCTAATTAAATGCCACTTCTTCATAAGCTCCTCTTAACCAGGTTCCTAGAATTTCCCCAGCCGCTCCAATGTTACCCAACTCAAAGCGAAATGTGGTGGAAGACAGCCTAGTGAAGAAGAGCAGTGATCTTAACCAATTGTGTAACCTACTTTTGCAAATTTTGGAAAATACGTTACCATGTGACTCTATTACTAGGGTTTTTTTTTTTTTTTAGGGGCCTGGGAGGGACATGTGTAAACAAGGAGCCCTCATGTACAAGCTTTTATTAGTTTGAGTAAATTTACATAAGAACATTTACTCAGATTAAACTGGGCCTCCCTGGATGGTGGCATACTAGGTGTCCATAGTCACTAAATGTTGAGGAATGACTGGGAGTTCAGTCCAACTCAGTTGCTCAATGTTTCCTCAACTTGAAAATATTGCCAGTTTTGAGTCCTATTCCTTCATGTTCCCACCTTCATAGAGAAGCTAAAAAAATAGATGAAGATTTAAGGAGTTTGTCCCTAAGAGGAAAACAGGTTTTGGCTAGACTTTTCTCTTCATAGTAGAAAGGGCTTCCCTGAGGCCCTCAGGGCCACTGTCTACGTATACAATTTGAATCCACCAAATCATTATGTCAGCAGCATCTTGATAGCCCACTCTCTTGCAATTCCACAAAAGAAATACTGTGCTGGTCAGTAGGAATGATCATTTGACTGCCTCCCCCCCACCCCCGGAAATAGAGTCTGGTCTTGAGGCTTTAGGATGACCAAATGGGTATGAGTCCAGTGCTCCTTGGAGCGTCCGCTGGGTCCCATGTGTTGAGTAGAGGACTGGAGCGAACCCTGGAGGGGGGACCTAGGACTGGGACTGAGGCCCATGCAGGTCCAAGTCCATGCATGGGGTGCCCCACCTGATGACACTGTTGGCTCCTGTCAGGGTCCGGGGACAGCACTGCTAGAGAGAATAGTGGCAGGGCTCTTTCTTCTTCTCCTTCTCCTCCCCCTCTTCCTCTTCCTCTTCTTCTTCCTTCTGCTCCTCCTCTCTCTTAAATGTTATAATGACTGCCATTCATAGAAAGATAGACCTGTTGGAAAAGCCACGTTTTCACTGAAATTATTCACCATCATTTTAATTGGTTTTATTTAAATGATTTTCTTAAAGAGAGTGACAACTGAACTTGAATTTAAAATGTAATACGCATGTTTTGTCTTCATTAATGAAAAACATCGATGTTTCAACTACTGGCCACTTACCCATTGTATTTCCAATCTTACCTCCCTGCCAGGACCTTCTCGTTAGTCTTCTCTACATGTCCTCATTCCCATCATGCTCATTCCAGTGGCCCTTTGTGGTCATTCCTGGATGTCATTTGTTAAAGATCTGAAGGACTGATAACTTCAATGTTCTTGTCTTGGTTTAGAAAATGGGCAGACGTTGGCCAACTGAAACCCACAGTGGATGAGTTTGCTCAGACCGTCTCTTACTAGTTTTCCCCTTTTGCTTGTGCTCTCCCTCTCCTTGCCTCTGTCTTGTTCCTCCCAAAGAACAGTGCTTGTTCTTGCATTTGATGGTCGCAGAGTATGAGTATAAATATTGCTTGAAGGAACTTGCTTTAGGGAATATAAGATTTGAGGAAAACATGTGAGCTTCCCCTGTCTGAAGGGTCATCATGTGGAAGAAAAGAATACCGTATTCTTTGTGACCACAAACAGTTAAATTCAGTCAGTAGGTAGGAATTCTGGAAAGATTCAGTACCAGAGGAAAGAAAAACTCTCTTATGGTTGTGAGCTAGAATGAGGTACCTTGTGGTGACCCCTGGGCAGATATGTGAGGAACTGAATTCAGATACTGGTGGGATTTGGAGTTTATTCTTGTGTGACAAGTTGAAATGCAGTATGAAAAATCTGGGTAACATCCCATAGTTAGATAACAACCTGACAGAGTAAGAGCAGCTCATTTTTCAAAATTTTTTCTTTTCTCTCATAAATTCTGGTAGACCTCTGAATCTTTGACTCTTGTATGCTGCCTTTGTCCCTATATCTTCAGCCCTGATATGCTCTGCTGTCATTCCCTATCAAGGTTCTCATTCTGTCTCCTGTCATTGATGAACCCCTTGTATCCATGGGCTCCTGGTATTCATGGCCTCTGTTCTGGCCTGTCAAATCACCATCCTGGTTAGGGCTCAGCTCGCCTGTATGTGGCTCAATTGAAGAGTTGATGTATGAACTAGTCCTTCCTATTCCTGTGATTCCTTGAATATATTTGGTTTTGGGGGGAGGTCTCAGTGTTTACCTTGACAGGGCAATGGATCCCACTGTGGGGAGGAATCATGGAATAGTTTTACCACCATGCCTCTCCTTGGTCTTGCTCTTCCAATTTTTTTCTTCATAGAACATGAGATTCACCACTGAGTTTCAAGAAATGCATTTTGACTTGCCTGGCTTGGCTAAACCTGTCCTAACTTGTTCTGCCTGTCTTCTCCTTCTAGCTTTGATCTCCTTTCCCCCAACACAATGTTTTTTTCCTCCACCATTGAGTCCATTGAGCAATGCTTAGCTCCACCATAGACTCTCAGATCATGAGGAGATGGCCAATCCCTGTTTGTGTTTATACCATTCCTGTATATTTTAATGACAGATTACCCCTTAAAGGAGAATTGATGTATCTTTAATGAGGCCTTTGAAAATAATGTCTTGCTTTCATTACTAGAAAGAATTAACTTTTATGGATTTTCATATTGTAAAATATTTTACTACATAAAGGGAATCTACCCTTTATCATTAAAAAAAAAAACAGAACTATAGAGGAAAGGAAAATGGGATAAAACAATTAAGTTTATTCATGGTCTCTCAAGTGATCTGAACTTAGCCTTACCTGTCCAGAGAAAAGCTGGTTTGTATACCCAACAGTAGGAGTGAAAAGCTAGCTGTTCTAAATACCTACAGCTAAGCTGGTTTCAACCCTTACCCATGTCACCTGGTGGGAGCAGTCTGGCCTCATCAGCTGCTAGCGTTTCCCTGTCAGTTATGGTCTATTCTCCTTGGTAAACCTTGTCTTCCTGGACCAAGATCCTTAACCTTTGTCACATCACTGACTTGGAGTGCCTGCTTGATCACCTGGCAGAAGTGACACCAGCTCTGGAGTACCTCAGCTTGCTGGGTAATGTAGCATGTCCCAATGAATTGGTCAGCTTGGAAAAGGATGAAGAAGACTACAAGAGATACAGGTGGGTATCTAGGGATTGGAGCATGGTGAAAGCAGGGGAAAGTAGCATCTTTGGGGGCATAATGTACTATTGGGTGCATAGCAGATGTTTGGTAAATATCAGTGAGTTACTCATGAAAATGTTAAGGTTTCACTTTTGCATAACCTATAGCTATTGTCTCCTTTTGTTGAGGTCACAGGAGCCAAGAAACATGTAAAGCTCTTGGGTGGTCTAGGTCAAGGGTTAACAAACATTTTTTGTAAAGGTCTGGAGATCATATGGTCTCTATTGCAGCTATTCAACTCTGTTGTTAGAGTACAGAAGTAGCCATAAACAATTTGTAAATGAGTGGGCATGGCTACATTCCATCCAGTAAAATTTTATTTTAAAAAGAAGTTGGCCCAGGACAGTATGACTCAGTGGATTGAGTGCTGGCCTGCGAACCAAAGGGTTACCGGTTCGATTCCCATTCAGGGCACATGCCTGGGTTGTGGGCCAGGTCCCTGGTGGGGGGCATGCAAGAGGCAACCGCACATTGATGTTTCTCTCCCTCTCTTTCTCTCTCCCTTCCCCTCTGTCTAAAAATAGGTAAATAAAATCTTTAAATAAATAAGCAAATAAATAAATAATAAAAGGCAGCAGTCCAGATTTGACTATCTTTTACTGACCTGTGCTCTGTGTAATAAGGTGTTCCTGTAGTCTGCTTCAGAGTCACTTTTTGGAGGGAAATTACTTCCCACTAAAGTTAAGGGAGCTAATATAAAATCCCAAGAGGAAGTCCCACAAGGCCAATAACTTTGTTCCATAAAGTTGTGCCTCAGTGTCCACTGACTATGTGCTTTGATGGGCTCCAGGTAGAAATGCTTTTCCTTCTTTTCTCTACTTCTAAACCATCTGCTTTGAAACACTGATCCAAACTCACCTCTGTTGATGTGACCAGTTTCATACTGTGTCTTCTTGCCCTTTGAAGCCTCGTTAACACCTAAAGTAGTACATGCCGTGGAATAGGAGTTTGGTAACTTTGTTGGAGCTGTCCTGAAATCACTCTTCCTCTCATGACCTGGGTACCAATAGACAGGTGCAGGGCCCTTTGAGGACCTCAGATGCCCTCTGCAGATTTGGAATCAGATCCATTTGGATGTCAACAAACACAGTTAACAGGCAAGTGACTACCCTGTGGTGGTTGTTGGGGCATGATTCTTTAGGGAGGGCTTTGTTCTATAGGAATGATTCATCTCATGGGCTGGGATGGACACTACCCAAGCCTGTCCTCCCCTCTCCAGGTCTGTTCCTTGGAAGATATTGAAGGAAGTGGCTGGGAAGGCTGTCTTTAAGTTGCACATATTGGCAAAATGCCATGAGGAGTGGGCTTCTAGAGGACTCACACAGCCAAAATCACATCTAGTCAAAATTACTTTAGAAAATTTGGAAGTTACCTACAACAATGGCAAGGTGCTTACACTTGGAGAGAAATAGGAATCAAGAGCAACGGTGGGACCATGAAATGTGCACGCATCCAGTTACACATTCACTGTATGGTGTCTGATTGAGGAGTGGAAGAGTAGGCCCATTCTGTGGTAATTCTAAATTTTTTATTCATTTTGGTTTTTGTTGGTAATTTGACAAGCATTCTCACACGTGCATTTGGCTGAGATAAATGTGTGTATCACCAGTTCTGTTCTATGGTGCATAAGCAGCTCCACTCTGTTCATCCTGGAATTTGAGCTTCGTTTAACCCTGAGAAACTTTAGGATTTCACAGTAAGACTTTTGGACCTGTGGCGTTTGGGTTCCTGTGGCATTTGAGTTTCTACAAAGCAATGTAGTCACCTTTTTTTTTTTTCTCCTGCTGAACTATTTTCCTGGCCCTTCATTCACAAAGCACGAGTTCTGCCTGCCTTCTAGCTGTTATCCGGAGCCTAATACTAGGGCCTCTATGTAAATTTATGTGACATTTTCACTAGAAAATTGCTTAAAAAATGAATGATATTTCCACGGTTTACTGTTTTTCACTTTAAGTATGTTTTCTGACAATATGTCTTCTATTAATCATTTAAGCAATAGTAGGAGCCTTAAAGGAGTGTATTCAGAAGCAAGAACCCATGGTTCATTTAGTGCTGTCTAAAAAATTCCTTATTGATTGGCATCCCCTGTGGTTATGTGATGTAATATTTATAATATGTCACCCAGCCATACATCAAAACAAGTATGTCTGTTGTTTCATTTCCGTGGGAGATGTTGATTTCAGAGAGGTCTGCCCAGTTTTAGGTCACGCTGTGGCCAACCACTGGACCAGAAATGGGAAGTGAGTAGATTCATGGAGTTGTGGGAAATGGCTTCACAGATGCTTTGGTGTCTGCAAATTCTTTTCTCCCCTTCCCCCACACCACCCCTGTTCCTTCCTCACTTACCCCCTGTGCACTGGGTTAGATTTTCTTGGCACACATCCCCACAGTAAAATGGGCTCATTACATCTGTATGTGAGCATGAACTTATTACCAAGTTGTTGAGCAGTACCCTGGTCCTGCTGGGGCAGGAGCAAAACTATGCCTGGAGTTTCTTTTTGCCATTCATCATAGATCATGGCTGAGTAATGTCCATTGCCATGTTATTGGACCTTAAACCGGACCATGCTTTGCTGTGTGTACACACTGTGCTATTTTGGGATGAATGTTGAATGGAGGTGAATGTGATAACCAACAGCCTTTGGGATTTGAGCAGGAAGAGAGTGGGGGAGGCAGAGCTTGGCTTGAGAGACCACCGTCATACTAAGAAACCACTTTGGGCCTCCTGTGGACTTCCATACTGACTGAAAAAGAAATCAAGGATGGAAACGTGGGTGCCCAGAATGGTCTATTTCTTGTCTTCCTTTGTAATTATTTTCTTTTTTTCCTAGTACAGGATATAAAGTAGCATGAAAGCCAACAGTACACAAGTGCTGGACTTCAGTTGTCAAATACGGGCGTGGGGCTCATCCATGGTCTCTTAGCTCTACTTCTGCCACTAAACCCTTTGTCATTCGTTCTTTCCTGCCACTACAGTCTTCAGTCGGCCTCTCCTTCTTTCTTTCTCCTCAGTAGGGCCCTCTGTCTTCCTAATAACATTAAATTATTTAAAACGTGACACCCTTCCTTTGTTCCCGCTGAGGGAGCAGCCCTGGGGCCTGCCCAGTGTCTGCAGCACTCAGCCAGAGGGAGGGAGGGAGGGAGGGACCCTTCGCAGTTTGTTGGCCGTTCTGGGCTACCACCATTTCCCAGCCGAATAGGAGCTATAAAACTTGTGGCTTACATAACCCAGCCAGCATTCTCCTGCTAATCTACAGTCTGGGCTTTGAAGATCACAAGAAAGCAAAGGTCACGACCTAGAGATCAAAGTGACAGAAGCCCACAGAGTAATTGCTGGTTACCCTCTGTAGAGGGCCTTGGTCTGTCCTGTGGGTGTATTGTTTGCAGGGAGACTTCAAACATACTGCCTAAATCAGCTGGCCTTTGCCAGTTGTCAGGCATTCATTAATGCTGTAGGTGAGCTCACCTCGGCTCATTAGAGTGAGATCATTGTCATCTCTGAGCATCTGGAGTTATTCATTACTCTTTGGTCTTTATTGACTTTTTCTCAGTCCTCTTTTACCTGGAAGTGTGAGGGGGTGGTTACATAAGGAAATTGGAGTGATAAGCAAGGAGAACATGGATGTATTTATTGTAAGTTACCTCTGAGGCACATGGAATTCAAGCAAGCCAAAGCTTAAAAGGGGCTTAGGCACCATTTAGCTCATTTTCTTCATTGCACAGATGAAGGAACTGAGGCTCAGGAAGGTCGTAGAGACTGAGCCAAGAATACACAGCAGGACAATCACAGAGTCTGGGCTCTTGCCCTTGTCCTGTTAGTCCCCCAGCTTTTTGTTAGGAAGACCTCCCCTCTTTTAAATGTTCTTCCCCATATAGTAAAGCTCTGTCTCTCAAATACATTGCATTTAAGGAAATGCTAACTTTTTTTTTTTAAATTGATCAGGTAACCAGTATTACCAAACAAGGTTGATATGATCCAGTCAAGGGCAAAGAAACTTGGTATTTTGTTGGCATGTTCACTATTCTCTTAGGCTTTGCGAAGGATTGAAAATGATTCATGGATCACCTATTACTGTCTTCGGGGACCCCCAGGAGGGCATCAGTAGCTTAAACCACCTCCGCCCCAACCCCATGCATGGGAGCAAGTAGGCAGCAAGGACTAATGGGTGGAAGCCTAGAATGCCATAAATGGAAGGAAGTAGGACAAAGCTCCCGTGACCCCACATCCAGTTCCCTCAGAATCTAGACGCTTCATATGTCTCGAGTAGAGTCTCTTCAGAGATGGAAACACAGCAGCCAACCCTAGGAGCAGACAACAGAGATCTGTGGTTGTGTGGTGTTACGAGGTAGCAGTTCTGAGTGGGGGAGGGGCATTCATTCTCCTCTCCCTTTGAAATCTAGGTGGAAAATGCCAGGGCTTTGGGATTTGGGCAGAGAATATTTATTTTGGAGCAACAAACATAGAACCCACCCACCCCGCCCCCCTCAAAAAAAAAGGCCTTCCTGCTGTCCCTTTTCTCCCCCTACCAGTTTTAGGTGTCTCCTCAGAGGAGTCCTTTAAGAAAATGGAGTATTCTGTGTGAAAGGAGAGAGAACCTGAGAAGCTCTGTGTATGGGTCTCCCCTTTAGAGAATCTGTTTGCAGAGAAAAATAGGTCTTTAAGCACCTTCCTTCCCAGGACCTCTGATCTCCTGTCCATACCCTCACCTTCCACATCACAGTAAGGAGGGCCCTGTCTTCATCCTCCAGCCCTAGGACTGTCACCCAGCCACCTTGGGAAGGTCAGGAAAATTGGAGTTACCCTTTAGAGCTGGGGACCGGAGACTTAGAACTTAGATGGATCTCTTTTCATTAAGCAGTGTCCTGGCTTAACAAGCAGTTTTATAAATCTGAAGCTGTCTCCGGGTGTCGCAGGATTTATAGACGGGGGGTTTCTGCCATAAAGTGGTTTATGATGGCTGCCTTCTGTGTTATTAGTAGCTGTCTCTTCCTTCAACCATTGCTGTTTGATAATAGCCTTAAAACACCCAGAATTACTTACCTGCAAGCCCCATTCCCGATAGCCCTTGTTGACAGTCTGAATAAGTTTACTGCCCTTTTGTTGTACTTTACCTTCAAAACAAACTGATTGAACCATCAATAGCTCGTGGAAGCTGACAGAGGCATGTCATGTGGACTAGCCCTTGTGATTGCAGGTTATCTAGGGGAGTTAACCTTCCCGCATTGTTAACTGAAATGTTTTATGTACTATGCAACTTTAGGATACGGCTGTGATAACCTCAGTAACTAAGTAATACATCACGGTAAAGAGATTTTGGTGCAACAAATAACCCTGGATTAAATTTACAAGGGTTGAATTGATATTGTAAAAGCCTTCATTCTGTGGCTTCAGGAATCCTCTCTTGTATTTTTATGGCAAGCTTGTATTACATTCAGGATTGAAGCTGCAGCTTTTGACACCCTGACATGACCTAGAACAAAGGGACATAGATCTCCCGAGACTGGGATGGGACAGGCAGGCAGAAAGCCCACTGACTTATCACTTGGCAGGAATGTTTGGAACCTGTTCCAAACCAATGAGGGGCAGGAAGGTCTGGTAGATGTGCCCACTGTCTGTATTCTGTGTACCACAGACATGGGGCATGGCAGATTGTTGGCAGAATTGGGAAGGGGATACTTCGGTACTCCTCATAATTCCTAAATGAGTGTTTTTCATGCTGTTATTTTCACTTGGACAGGGATCCTCAGCAGGACCAGTGGCATCAGCCTCGCCTGGGAACTTATTAGAAATGTAAATTCCCAGCCCCACTTCAGACATAGTGAATCAGAAACTCTGGGGGAGAGGGTGCCCTTCCATCTGTGTTTCAATAAGCCCTCTAAGGGATGCTGACACCCACTCAGGTTTGAAAACCACTGTACTAGTATAGAAGCTCCCTGAGAGCAGAGACCTTCTCTGATGCGTGCATCATCTTGTTCTCAGCACCTGGCACAGTTCCTGGCAGGTGGTGGCTGCTCATGGATTGTTTGTTGGGTGAATAAATGTTATGAGTATGTGAAAGACATCTCTAAGGGAGGAACTTTGGATCCTGGGCTGAGTCTCATACCCAACCTTTAGGGAAGGCTTTCCCAGCATCCCTCAAATCTCTCTGAGCAGCAACCACCTGGAAACTCCAGGCTGGCCGCCAGGATGGGAGTCAAGCCATCCCTGGTATCAGGGTGACTGACAGCCTATCTCATGGGCTATTTCTTTGATTGTGTGAGAGGAGTGCTCTGAACGCGGAAGCTCTGTCATCTAAAATTTTTAACTAGCTTAAAAGCCAGCACCTCTCTCTCTCTCTTTCCTTTGATTTCAGGGCTGTGATCCAAAGTGGGGCAAAATGACAATGTGCTGTCTGTTGTCATCATGGTTCCTGCCAGCACCATGAAGACATCTTTCATTCCATCATTAAACATTGGCTGATTTTGTAATACTGCTGTTTTCTTCACCTGAATATTCATCTTTTCCCACCCTACACTTAGTGGGTGTCTTTCCTCCTTGGAGCGTCACTCCTGACATACTGTTTCTGTCTGCAAATGTCTTTATTTGAAAGAATCTGTTGCCATCAAGCCTTTGCCGCTACAAGCAGAAGACGGAAGTTTTCTCTGACATTGACTGAGGCCCCTGGGAGTTCTACTGGAGGATAGAAAGGTCATTTGGGCTCTTTGTGGACATTTTCTGATTTTGGATAAGGTCAGGAGGCATTTGGAGAGGAAAGGGAGAGGCTCAGGGAGAAATAGGAAAAAAGGAAGTAGACTGAAACCAAGGAAGAAATAGGAAGTAGTCCAATTCCCAGGACCTCGGCTGTTGGGGCATACCGTTCTGGGGAGGGAATGTTTACCTCCAAAGAATTTTAAAATATTTTGGCTTTAAAAAATGACTAATATAAAGGTTATAGCCAGAGGCCTCTAAGATATTGTGTCTGGCATTTGAGTGATCAGCTCAGTCTTTTACCTGGACAAGCATCCGGAGGTCACGTGGTGATGTGAGGCTGCCTTACAGCTGTGGGAGCTGGCCTGGGAACCCAGGGCTCCACAGGGAAGGGAGGCACACTGTCTGCCCCAAGTAACATTCGCACTGAGAAAAAGCTAATGCTTAGAGTTGCTTTAGGGTTTGTTTCCCTGAAGCCTACTTTCTAGTTATTTAGTGAGCAATATTAGGTCCCTTTCTCTGTGCTTTCAAAACTACTGCATAACTGCAATGTTGGTACTTCGCTACGCTGATTTCTAATTTCTCTGTGTGAGTCTATCATCTCACTTACACTGAAAGCCCCTTTTAGTGCAGGGACCATGTTGTTATCACCTCTGTACATATACCTAGGGCCTGGCACATAGTAGGTACTTAAGAAATATTTAGGCAACTGAACTGCTTTAGAACTGAATTGCTATTTTCTTGAGTTAATCCAAATGCTACTTTCCAAGAACAAGGGTGAGCAAAAAAAAAAAAAAAAAATGTTCTTGTCTTCACGAGGCTGATAGTTTAGGTGAGGATATCAGCTGAACTACATTCCTGAGTATCAGATGTATTGCATGGTGGTCACCCCAACCTTCCTGACTTGTCTCTGCCTGTTCTCTTCCAGGTGCTTTGTTCTGCACAAGCTGCCCAACTTAAAGTTTTTGGATGCCCGGAAAGTAACCAGACAAGAGCGAGAGGAAGCTTCGGTCAGAGGGGCATTCATGAAGGTGGTGAAGCCCAAGGTAAGCTGCCTACTTCCTGGTCTTCTCAAGGGATTTATGCCTCACCTCACTGGTTTCTCTTTGAGCATGGAGGATGTGCTCCTATATGGGCAGAATGCAGGAAGGATCTTACACTATGTTTCATCCCTGGGTACACTGTTAGCCCAACAAGAAGTAGGCTAGGTATAAATAGGGTCTCCCCAGACTAAGAGGATCTTATTTGTGAAGTGATTTCATCCAGGTGGCCCTTTTACCAATAATTTAGCACCATACACACCCTAATGGGGATGTTCTGGGGTCGGGTAGGATTTCAGGCCTCTCTCTAGAAGATGGTTCATCTGCAAGTCTGGAGTGGAGAGAGGAGAAAGAGCAAAGCATTGGGCCCTTACTCTCTCAGGAAGCTAGGATTCCTCTAGCTCCTCACAGGAGGCCCTTCTTTCCGAGGACCAAAGGGGAGCCATGGAAGAGTGATTTTCTTGGGTCCACAGGAGAGAACCCAACAGCTCTTGGAGATCTCGGTAGCAGGAAGGTGATTTTTCTGACAATGTGAGCTGGCACTGGTGTGGGCTCTCTCTATGTAGCTCTCTAGAGTTCATGGGAATGATGTTTCCTGACTGTCCAGCTGAGTCCACACTAAGGCTGTGGAAGTGACCATGGTATCATCTTAATGACAGCATTGATGAGGCAGGGGAGACTTGGCTTTCAGATACAAGGAAGATTTTTAAGGACATGAATGACTATCTTATTAGGGGGAGTTGGGGTCCTTCAGTGAATCCCAAGGCTGAAGAATGGACTTGGTGACCCTCGATGACCCCTTTGGAGATCTGTCACTGCCTGGGGCTCTGTGAAGCAACATGGTCATTTCCTGTGGGATCCTAGATTGTGTGTTGAAAACACTGGTCCAGAAATCCTGGAGGTCTAGGTTTTCTTCACCTATTGACTTATAGTGTTGTGCACATGCATTGGAAATGATTAAGAGGGAAAGACAAAAAAACAAACAGAACCACAACAGAAAAAGGAAACCTCTTCCATCAAGTTGCTCAGTGGGCAGCAGACCTCGGGCTACTTTCTTTCCCTGAATCCATGAGGTGCAACTCATTTCCCATTATGCTGAATACAATTGCTGGCAGTTGTGGAAATATACAATATGGAGGGCGTAATTCTGGCAGATAAATGTATGGTTACCTGTTTCAGCATGTGGGAAATTAATTGAGTGATTTCATTTAGTAGCTATTAAAGTGTTAACAGTTTTCCTTATCGAGGCCAGACTGAACGTATTGTCATGACTGCCTTCAGTCATTTCAGCTTTTGTAATTTTGTCCAAATGAAATAATTTATTTCTTGGCCTCCTTTTTTTTTTTTTCTTAAAAGATTCCAGAGACAGCTGCATCACCAAACCAAACAAAGCACAACAAATGAGCTGTTTTTAACACTTTGGGTTCCTGTCCATGCTACGTTTCTCCCCTTTGCGTATATAGGCACTTTATAGACTGTACCAGTATTTCTTCTGCTGTCCTTGTCTTGGACATGGACAGCTCTATGCTGTCCCTAGAAGTCTGAGGGGGTACCAAACCCTGTATTGGAGTGGGGTGCTTTATATGTGCCTACCACTGTTCTGAGTTTCCTTATATACAGATTTGTGAGTCCTCACATGACCCTTGTTTGTAATGTGCAAACAAGGAGCATTGGCTTATTCCACAGATGAAGTAACTCAGGCCGAGAGACATTAATTGGGCTGCCTGAGTCACCAGGCTTGTAAGTGCTGGAGCCTTACCTGCGTGTCTGACCGCAGAGCTGGCGAGCTGAACCTTTTCCCCGTGCATCTCTCTGTTCCCACAAAACCTCGTAGGAAGGTCTAAAGGAAGACAACAGGAGAAGCCGACTGTTCTGTTGGAGTAGAGGTGGTGGCAGAGGAAGGAGGTGGTGGGGGTCTGAAATCCTCCCCTGTCTTTGAAAGCAACTGGAAATGGCTCCTTCAAGTCCTGTAGTAGCTGGTTGTCTGAGTCATTAGAGATTTAAGCAGAAATACTCTTCAGAGCTCTAAACTAGTTTCTAATCAATAAAGGAAGTATCTTATGTTTGTGTGACTGACTCTAACATCTTTACTAACTGTACTAAGCTTTAAAAATATCTATTAATTATTTGAGGAGAAACAGAAGTACTCTGACAAAGGATGGGGACCTTCGGTTGTTACCTTTTTGTGGAGTCCCATGACTTCCAAACTGTAATGAACTTTAGTAATCACCTGGTCTGAGATCTCACTTCCTGGGTGAAGGAACTGGGAGAGGCTGGCATTTTCTCAGGTCCCAGGGTCCCATGAGGCAGACTGGGACCAGGACCCAGGAGTCTGGGCTTCCAGTGAAGTAGTCTATTTTTGCCATGATCCTTCAAGTGCACCAGAGGATTCCTCTGTGTTCCTGGTCTCATATCAAACTGTATGCCTCTCAAGAATGGCAGGCAATTCCCTTTGGTCTGTTTTCAGAGATACTCACTGGTACTTTTCTTGCAGATAGAGAGAGGCTAAATGAGATCCTTGATGAATTAATAAATTGAGGTTAAAAAAGGCTGGTTCTCGCCTGCTCACAGTATATACAGACATATGTTTGTTCCTATGCAGGTGTGTATATATGCTTTCCATCTCTGTATATATACATATATGTGTTCAGGGAGGTTTGTGTACGCCTGGATTCAGCTCCTAAGTGGAGAGCAATTTCCTCCCTGTGAATTGCCGATGCTGTGCTGAGCACACTGGGTGAAGACCTATTTTTCATAACAGCGTCAGAATCTCAAGTTGGCTTCTGTCCTTTCCAAGGCAGCAGCGGCCTGTTGTGCTTATTCAGCAGAAGGCTCTGATGGATGATCAAGGGGGCTGTGATTTGGGGAGCTGTTTTCATTTTATTCCTGACATAAAGTATTTGGGAGAATGGAAAATGCCTCTCCAATCACAGCCCTTGCCTTGGAGGTAGGGAACGGGCAGTGTGGGTGTTCTTGGCTGATGCAAATGCAAAATCGTCCAGGATCTAATAAAACCCTATTTCCCAGAGGTTTGATTTGGTACCTGGCAACGCTGGGACTTGAACGCAAGTTCTCTCTCGCTTTCTTTAATGATGACACAGTTCTCCTTCACTGTTGCCTTTTAGCTGTTGTTGTTTAACAGGTGCCTTCTGTCTGAGGTCTGATTGTCCTACAGAAAGATGCCATCATTCATTAGGGAGTGAGTGATACCTATGGCTACAATGGACTCTTCTAGAATCGTGTGTGTGTGTGTGTGTGTGTGTGTGTGTATTGTTAATGGACTCACAACAGCTAGACTTTGCTCATTTCCCAGAATTATGAAGAAAATATATATCTTTGTCAAATATTGGCCATTGAATCGTACCATTGTCCATGCAGAGAGTACCAAGCTGGATGCACAGAAGGCTGAGGCCCCTCCCCCAAAGAAAGGCTTCTGTAATGACCAGACCATGAACCTCCTCGCCGCACCAGGGAACATAGATCAAAGCAGTGCAGAGGACTGTCCAGGAGGGCGTGTGTGGCAGACACGCCAGCCCTGCACATCAGAGAGACAGTTCAAGAATCCGACAGTCAGAATTGCTTAATTATGTCCTGGCTTTGTAATTATTCATCCCTGTTCTGGCAAAGAGCACAGTTGTCATTTCTTTGACATCATTATTTAAAGCTGAGCCCTCCTGTTTACAGGCACATATATGAAGTTGGCTACCAAGTATTTAATAGAAGCAATGAGGAGAGTTACTACTGGGGCAGCTAGACTGAGCATCACAGCCTATATTAGAAAGTGTTTTAACACGTGTAATTTTGCTTGTAATGATGGCCGTTCTCTTAGAGGTTAGATATGGAAATAGGTATGTTCATGAGTGCAGATAAGTCCTTGAAAATAGGTCAGCGAGTCTTTATGCAGACATGCCTGGGTTTCCTAGCATGTGTAGCTTGTATGTTTGTGTAGTTTTTCATAGTTTACTTATGTGTGTAAGTATCTTTGGGTATTTGGAGGAGAGGGGTATAGTGTGTGTGTGTGTGTTTGTAAGTGAGAGGAATGTGATGTGTTAAAGGAATAAACTTCTGAATACCTGTGCCTTCCATAAATCTTTTCTATTCTCCTCCTTAAAGTAAACGGTGAAAGTTACTTTGGTCCGAAGGTCTCTACACTACACAGTTCTAGTCTTGACACTTGGAGATGGACCCTCACTTCCCTGGGTAACTTTGTTTTTTCCATCTATGTCCATGTTTTGGAAGCAACAGGAAGGCAGGCGTTCACCTGTTGGGCTGTCAGCTCCATGAGGACTGGAACTTTGCTTTCCCGCTCCTGTATCTCCAGTGCCTGGTCTGCGGCAGAGGCCAGCCAATGCTCCTCAAAAGAACAAACCGTGGCCCTGACCGTGGTGGCTCAGTTGGTTGGGCATCATCCACAGGGGGAAGGGTCGCCAGTTTGATTCCCGGTCAGGGCATGTGCCTGGGTTGTGGGTTCGGACCCTGGCCAGGGGCATGTGCAAGAGGAAACTGATCAATGTTTCTCTCTCAGATCGATGTTTCTTTCTCAGATCAATGTTTCTCTCCCTCTCTTTTTCCCTCCCTCCCTCCCTCTTACTCTAAAAATAAATACATAAAATCTTTTAAATGTATATTAAAAAGATAAACCATGAACAGAACAGACTGGAAGATCCATCACAAAAAGTGGTCCATTTTTTTTTATTGCCTAAATATGGTCCTCTGAAAAAGCAAAAAAGGGACCTTTGCCTTCAGGAGTTGTAATAATTTGAATCTGTGTGTTGGCAGAAAAGAGAGATTCTGAGATATTTGTTTTTTGAAAGGATTTATCTGGCCTTATGATGGCAAAGCTGAGGTTGCTGCGAATCCCAGGCCCTGGCTTCTTCATCGGGCTCATTGCTGGGGGAAGTGAGCGCGCAGTCTGGGCTGCATCTCCCCGTCATTGCTTGCCTTGTTCTCTGAGTCCTGCTCTCAGAATCCACCTGCTCAAATGAGGGCTTTTAGGAATGAAAAGTAGCTTTTGTAGAAAATATGTTGGGGTGCTCTACAAGTATGTGTACAGTTAAAATGAGATTTTTCCCTCTCTTAGCTGTTATTGTTTTTTTTTGTTTTGTTTTTTTTTTTTGGTCTTACCATAAAGGAGAACAGCCTAGTGGCTTGTTTGGTTCACTTAGCTGTTTTTTATGCATAGCGTCATTTTTCCCTAAGTGTTCCCTGGTTCTAAAGTACAGTGTATAAGTCTCTCCTACTTTCTGTTAGCTTTTCCAGACTGTTGCAAATATGTAAAAGGTTATCAGAAAATATATCTAGATTGATTACAGTTACTAACATTCATTCTATACTTAATATTTTCAAGAATATATATTTCACATAAAGCCAGGGTATGTTTGTAAATAAATATTGTAAACCACATGTACATACAGCTAATTAGACAATAAGCCAATAGATATTGAAAGCTCTCCACTGTGCCAGCATTTCAAAGAAAACTAAAAATGTCACTTCACTTGAGCCCTGGACAGGTGGCTCAGTTGGTTGGAACATCATCCCATCTACCAAAAAAATTACAGGTTCCATCTCTGCTCAGGGCGCATACCTAGGTTGCAGCTTTGATCCCTGGTCAAGCACATGTGGGAGGCAACCAATCAGTGTTTCTCTCACATCAATGTCTGTCTGTCTGTCTGTCTCTCTTTCTCTCAAATCAGTAAACATATGCTCACATGAGGATTAAAAAAATAAAAAAGACACTTGATTTTCCAGATATTTCTAACCACCTGAACTCATTAGTATTTTATACTTCTGTTTTCACACAAATGTTTCTTGTCTAGAGACTTCTATTTTCAGTTACTTCATAGTAAATTTTGAAGGGAAAATGTTTTTAAATTAATTTTGTTTTTGGAAGATGCTTAGGTGGTATGTTTAGAAACAATTCCAAGAGCCAAAAACTTGCAGTTTGTTTGCTTTTCATTGTTCCTACTAATTTCACAGTTTGCCACATTCATTTGAAGGGGGATCCCTTAAGGGCTTTGCATTTCTCCATCTGTAGCACATGGTATCCCATGTCTCAAGTAAACGCTTTAAGTATTGCCCTTTGCAGGCAATTTCGGTAGCTTTTCATTGCTTTGCCACTTGGATACACCCTCTGAAATAGAGACAGACGATTGCATAAAAGTTGTATCTCCAGTGCCCTGGCAAAGCCCTGTGGACAGAGAATTGAAATCCACAGTAGAGGGAAGGAAAGTGAAACAGTGGCAGCTGCTGGTGGCAGCAGCCTCTCAGAATTGCTCCCAGAAGTTCCTGGGACCTGACCAGGTGCTGAGCACATAGTGGGTTTCACTCTTCATTAAGCCCAATGCCCGGTGAGATACTGTGGTATCTCTATTGGAATCATTGGCTTTTCCTGCATCCCCATGGCCCAGCTCCACATTTTTCCTACGGCATGCTCACTTTTGTCCAAAGCCATTTGGATAGACACATACCTAGAGGATCATGGAAGGAAGTGGTTATTTGGGGGGAAGTAGATAAGTCTTCCTAGGTACTTCTTGGATGCTCTGGAACGTAAAAATTGAGAGAAGTGTGGTAGGTTTCATTATTTGTCTTAAACTGTTACTTTCTTTCTGCCCTTGCCATGGCTCCCTTCTAAGAGAGGACTACACTTCCCCATCCCATTGACTTTGGCCTTGGCCATGGCACACTGGCCAATAGGACGCGAGTGGAAGTGACAGCATGTGAGTTCTGGGCCAAGGCCTTATGAGGTACCATGTGTTTTCATTCACTCTCTTGTATGTCTGCCACTTGCTATGAAAACAACATGAGACTCACACTGACCAGACCTGAACCTGACCTGAGTCTGAAGCTGACGCAGAACTACCCTGGCCAACCACAGACCTCTGCACAAGAAATAAATGCTTGTTGTAAGCCACTATGATTTTGAGGAATAGTGTTACTATAGATACCTGACTAAGACTAGGCCATGCGTCCACACATTCTTCTCTCTGGTCCTTCTCTGGCCACTTGATCCAGATCTCCTAGCTGGGACCCAGTTTGGGTTTTAGTTAAAGTTAGTAGCAGTATTGGGTGTCACAACACCAGCTTCTGTAGGCTTTCTGCGTACTTAACTAATTAGGATCACAAGGCCAGCCTTAGGTGCATTATTACATGCAGTGAAACTTTTCTGACATGTGAATGGAAACAACAACTAGCATGTATTAAATGTCCACTGTGTACTAGATACTGTACAAGCAACTTAAAAATGTCATCTCTAAATTTTTCCTTGAACTTGAACCTACAAACGAGGAAACTGATGATCAGAGAACTTCCACACGTCACCTAAGACTACAGAGCAATGTGAAATCAGTCTCTTCCTTAGGTCTATCTGGGCCTGAGAGCTCATGATGGACACATCGCTTCCATTGCATTGAGTAGGCATGAGGATGTGATGGGAGGCAGGAGTAAAAGAGCAGGAGGCCCAAATCAGGGAAAGGTGCCAAAGGTAACTTTGTCATCTTCAATGTTGGCCTTGTCCTTGTGACTACTCTCCCAAACCCACTTTGGTGAAATGCATGGGCTAGGCAGAGAATTGTAGAAGCCAGGCTAAGAAGGGTTCTGTCTGTTAGGCCAAGTGTGTGATTTTACGTGAAAATGAGGAGGAAACTTGGCAGGATTTGAAGTGAGAGCAAAGTATGGGCAGGTCTGTGTTAGGTCCCTGGGTATCTGGAGAGGGAGAACAGCACAGCAGGTGTTTGGGGAATCTGTGCAGAGGCAGCTGCTGGCCTGAGGCTGCTCAGCATTCAGAACACCCAGGCCAGGGTTGGTGCTCAGGTAGCCACAGAGGTCAAAGATCAGGGGCTGAGAGCCCTCTTTCTCAGACTGTTGGGAGGGATCCCTGTGGTAGCGAGCCACTCAGACTCTGGGATAAGGAGAAAGCCAATAGCTCTCAGAGACCCAGTAGTAACTCACCTGGTGATGAGTACATGATACTCTAAAAAGTCCCTTGATGTGTTCTTAACCAGAATGTCCTTTTCCCTACGATACCAGTTGCCTTAGTTTTAAGGAGGGAATTTAAGTCTTCTTAGGTGGGCCACGAAAAGTCCTCACTCATGTGATCTCTGGTAATGACTGAGATGGAGTCTTAATAGCCAATTATATCTATAATCTGTATATTTCCAACTTGACCTTTTCTTGATCCACTTGAGAAGATAGTTTTTGGTATTTCACTTTTGCAATTTATGTTTGTGATTACTATTTTTAAAAATTACGCTTGAAAGGGAAGAGAAGAGGAGAGGAAAATAAAAACGCTTCTTTAAGAAAGTGAATTCTCACAGAATAAAGTTAAGGTGCCGATTTAAAGTTACCCGTTTTTACAACTAACATGATCCTAAATTCCATGTGCAGCTTCAGGGCTGGGGAGGGAGCCGCTCTCGGCAGATACATTAGTGAACTTGAACAACACCTTATCCTCAACGTGCTTTTCTCCACTTGCCACCAGCTCCTGCGGATTCTTTGCTTTATGGCTGATGATTCCAGGTGAGTGATGAGGAGTAGATTGGAAAAACTGGAACAACTTGTCTAGGAACACAAAAAAATTCCAGCAACTGAGGTTTGAGAGAAGGGAGGATCATGAAAGCACCAATGTTCCCACCCCTCAGTTAGACCAGGGCCTTGCTCTCTATCCTTCTGAACTTTGTGGCTTCATAAAGCTCCACCTGGCTTAGAGAGTCCCTTCTGGGCCCATAGACCTACCCAATGGTAGGAATTGAACTGTTGGGATGATAGGCATCCTGGAAGAGGAAACCTTCTGGTAGGTTGGATGACTCACTAAGGAAAAATTCAGGAAACTTGTTCTGAAGCTCTCTTTGATTCCATGTTAATACTCTTTGTAATTCTGTGGCTAACGGAGAGGGAGAAAATGAAGATGGTGTGGTCCCAGTTTCTGCTCTAGAGTTCTGGTTATTGCCAAACTGCCTGTAACTAATAGCAGGTGTCCTAGTTTGCAAGGGCTGCCATAATGAAATACCACAGACTGGGTGGCTTAAACAACAGAAATTCATTTTCTCATATTTAGGGAGGGGAGAGATCCAAGGCAAGGTATTGGCAGGAGTGGTTTCTTCTGAGGCCTCTTTCTTTGGCTTGCAGATGGTCACCTTCTTGCCGTGTCCTCACATGGTCATCTTTATGTGTCTGCACATAATTACTATCTCTTTATGTGTCCAGACTTCCTTATTTTATAAGGACACTAGCCTTACTTTATTAGGACTCATCCAGTGACGTCATTTTAGCTCAGTTCCCTCTTTGAAGGCCCTGTCTTTAAACAGAATCAGATTTTGAAATACTGGGGGTCAGGGCTCAAATGTATGAATTTGGGGGATGTGGGATATAATTTAGCCTATAACAAAAGACAAGAAGAGTGAACTTTAAGAAGATATAAAAGAAAACTCATGTAAACTCAGCAATAAAAGGGATGTTGCTAATATTTAACACTTACTTGTTCTTTTCATTGTTCCCAAAAGCCTAAGAAGCAAAGAAGTAGATAGGATGACACTGTGGGATAATCTTAGGTTGTCCAACTCGAATGGAGGTAAAAGACTTCACAAAGTGTGAATGAAATAAAGACTTGATCTATTTGTCTGAACGTGGCTAATACATACCTTTCAGGGTACCGTCCAGGGGAGTGCCAAGCAGGTACACACAGGTAGGTGTTAGTCCAAGCTCTGATAATGGCACTTCCTTCCATCACAGCGTAGGCTCAGAGGAGAAGGTTAGAGGAGAGCTTCATCTCATTTTAAAAGTTACCTTTACCTTTGTCCCAAATGTTTCCTTGAGGAGTAGAAAGAAGCTATTTGATATCATAAGGCAGAGAGTTATGACACATTCCCACTGCTCCCTGCCTGTTTCTCCTGCGAGCTTATTTCTCCCTGCCAAGAACTCCAAGCGTATCTGAGCTCCCAGGTATCTATTGGATCTGGTGAGAGAGAGCTGGTTACAACATTCTAGGAAGTATGTTTTTGCCTATCCCTTGTTTTGTCTACCTGTGGTCACTACGTACCTGCTCCCACTCCAAATGCTTTATCATTGTCTCTCTTACCAGGCAAAGTGGTGTTTCACAAGCATGATAGAGCAGGTCTGCCGTTGGGGTCTCTAAAGGGTAGTGATACAATTAGCTCTTTTACTTGCTTTTCTGCTCCTTACAGTGGAGTATCTTAGATTAACAGACAGGGCACCATCAATAATACACAGATGCTTTGTAATTGGGGCTTCCTTTGATGCTAGTTTATCCGAGTTCCATGCTATTTTCAGTGGTAGCAATACACTCAGCCTTTACGCCAAGGACACTTTAGGATAATTTCATTTTTATGTGAATTTTAAAATATGGCAGTAGGTTTTGAGCTGTATTACCTGAATTAGGACTCATTGTTTCTTTTCAATAGCAAGCTAATGCTCTTGTCTAGGCTTCAAAGATTATATCTATATCTGTATATTTTTATATAGATACCTATATCTATATGTATTCTGTAGCTCTATCTATCTATCTATCTATCTATCTATCTATCTATCTACACAGAAGTAATGCATGCTTGATTGTGGTTGGTAGGGAAATACTGTATGTGTACTAATTTATAGTTTTAATTTAAACATTTCACCTATAATGTCATGTTAGTGTGCTTTAGTGTGATATTGTTATATTACAGGATTACATGCTAATGATTTTGTAAGAAAATATTTTGTAACAAAAAAGGGGTGTTACCTGTCCCAAAGCCTATATTTCTTTTTCTTTTTTGAAGTGGGGAATTCTAAGTGGGGCTTCTACTTCATGACACCTTTAACTCATGAGTGAAATTTAGAAATGAGTCACTTTTTTGTTGTTTTTGTTGGCATTTTGCATTGTTACAGAGCTATCTGGCTTGGGGACCTCTCTTCCATGTTTTATTTGGCCCATTTTTATTCATTTGTCCCCACCACCCAACCTTCACTTTCACTTGTTTTTGACATGATTCAAGGAGTTGCCTCCAACTGTTCTTTGGGGAAGGTTTAAAGTCTGAATTTATTGTGGCTGTGGTGTTCCATGGAAAATCTATGATTCTTACTTTGTTCATAAGCTGTTGTCAGATCTGCTGCTCCATTTAGGGGTCAGCTCCACTCCAAGTTTCAGGATCACATTTAGGTTTGTAGTAAAAGCTGAGTTTCTGTCTTTTGCCTTCATTTCTTCTTTGTTAACACAGGGAATATAATGTCTCCTTTCGCATTTGTTGTGAGGATTAGATGAGATAGCCTGTATAAGGAGCCAACACTGTCCGTAGTGTGGAGAATTGGGGCTGCTAGTGCCCCTAGCTGTGTAATTGAAAAACATCTCTGTTTTTGTGGCAATGTTGTGCCATTGGTTTGTGTGGGTGAACATGGGGAAAGTACTTTTGGCTTGAAGTGGGGGTGTATGAGATGTCTGGGGCTGCTGTAACAAAAGGCCATAGACTGGGTGGCTTAAATAAAAGAAATTTATTTTCTCATAGTTCTGGAGACTGGGTGTCCAGATCATGGTGCCAGCACGGTCAGATGGTCAGTTCTGATGAGAGCTCTCTTTCCTAGCTTGTAGATGGCCACCTTCTCGCTGTGTCCTCTCATGGCAGGAGGGAGGGAGGGAGAGAGAGAGAGAGAGAGAGAGAGAGTATTAGGAGGAGGTTAGGGCTTTAATATGTAAATATTGGGGGATATAATTCAGTCCAAGAGGGGGGTATTGCCCTTATACTCCTGGTGGTTTAAGTGAGTTTTATACTTCAATGAAACGTTTCTAAGGCTTTTACTAAGCATCTAAGTGTCTCTGGATGAGAGTAAAACACATAAAAGAAAGAAGTATGGGAGGAGAAAGAAAGCCTCCTGTTCATCCTGGTGAAGCTGGGGCCCCTGGGTTTGGGGGTCTCCCCAAACACTGCACAAGGGCATTTTGTTGTGGTGGTGATGGTGGACGGAGGCAGGCAGGGCAAAACGGAGGTGCAAGAAAAGTTGGTGTGCTGCCGAGGTCAGAGGAGCTTCCACGGTCACTGGTGGGAACCAGAGGACCTCGGCGCAACAGCCCCAGTGAACTGAAGTGGAGCAGAGAAGTGTCCGCATGGCGCCCACGTGGGGAAAAAGATGCCTGGTGCAGAAACAAGCCCTTAAGCCCTTTCATTTGGGTGACCTTGGACTCAACTCTCTTAATCCTCCTTCAACTCCCTGGTGAATCTGGAAATCAAGGCTGATGTTTAGATCCTGGAATTTGTCACTGTAGTCAGCCCGCCTTTGCCCCTTGGTAGAATGGAGAAAACTGGGGAGTGAAATCTCGGGGCTGGTTATACACATCCAAAGAACATTATCTCATCGTTAGAAGGGCTTTGAAAACCCAAGGTTGAGATATTGGATCTCCGGATAGTTAAAAGAGAACCAAGAGCTAAAGTACATGAAGTCACTTTTATTTTTAACTGTTTTAGTTCAGCATCGTGTATTAAAGTAAAAAAAGTAATTTCTACACTCATTCTAATTTTTAGTCATGGGATGTTTGGGAAAAGATTAAGCTACAAATTATGTTTTTCTTCCTTGTGTTGAGAAAACCCTCAATACCAGTTTGTGACTTCTGGGCTTTGAGATGACAGAGGCCTAATCTGAGCGCTATGAATTGCATTTGCTCAGGTAAAAATGGGTAGGGAAAGTAAATCAGGCTAAAGAATGAAAAGCTTTCCTTCTTTGCGTCCCTTCCCCTCTTCGTTTGCACGTTAGATGACTAAATGTGCGACTTTGTTCACATAACCGCTACAAACAGTTCCCTGTGTAGGCCAAACGCTCTCTAATGCAGTAAAATTAAGAAATAATATGCTTTGAAAGTGATTTATGAGTGTGGTTAAACTGCCAGATTTACAAAGAAATAGTTCAGATCTTGGGAAGCCTCCGGAGTCACGTCAAAAATGAATTTGACCATGATTTAAACTGCTACTCTTCTTACATGACATTTAATATGTGTACTTTGGAGGCCCATATGTCTTTAATAAAATAGCATTAAGTTTTAAATATGATATGAATGCAGCCAGTTTCTAAATTCATAACCTTTTCCACAACTCCAAAATGCTAACCAATAAGGGAGTTATACATGCAATAAAACATAAACCTTAGAAAATAGCTTTTTATTAAAATGGTTAGACAGTTGGCAGCTGGGTTGCAGTGTAATAAATACTTACAGCATTGTGGGTTTATCAAATGTTGTTTACCCTGCAAGCAACGGGGGCCAGACGACTAATTAGAACCCCTGTGCAAGAGCAGTTCATGCTAAGTCCCCCTGAGTGTGCTGGACAGGCGGAATAGTGTTTTTGAGAGTCCTGGACAAGATTTAGGTCCTAATCCTTCTCTACGACTTAAAGGAGTGTGACCTTGGGCAAGTCACTCCATTTCTGTAATTTTTCTAGTCTGTGTCATGGGGCAATAATCCCTGCCATGTTGATTTCTTGTGACAATAAGAAACAAATGCGTACCGGGCATTTGACACAGTGTCTGGCACATAGTAGATGTTCATAGTAGATGGCACATAGTAAAGAGAAGTGACTGCTTTGAAAGAAACCTCTAATAAAAAATTAATTTAGACACAATCGGCAGGCCCCTTCTATCAGTGATGTTCTATGAGAGCCTCCTGGAGAATGAAGAGGAAGCTCCTTGCTTTACTTGCCTCTCAAAGGCATGAGCATGTCAAGAAATGAAAAAGGGGTGTGTTTGGTTCAGGAGGGGAGCAGGGCCCATGCTGGTGGTCCCCATCACTCAGCTGTCCCTGCAGATGGACCTGAGGTCTACAGTGCGGCCTCCTCCTGCCTTTTGGGTTTCCCAGTCATAGACAATGTGAGTTTTTCCGGTAAGGTGTACGGCATCACAACCGAAGGACTTTCAGTGCTGCCGCTGCTGCTGCTGTTACTACTGTGTGTGTATCTGTGTGTGTAAATGTTTAAACAGATTTCTCTGTGGAGTAGTTTTGAAGTAGGGCTTCCCAATCTTCATGTTTCTAAATGTTTATGTGCAATTTGTTTTTTTCTACCCCAGCTGAGACAGCTAGCCTGGCAGTGGTCTGATTGTGTTTTTCCATGCAGCCAAATATTACCACCCTCCACAAACTTCCTTAAGTAGGAATTCCTGAACTTCCTAAAAGGGGAATTGTAAGTTACAGCTGAGCTTGGCCTCTGAATCTCAGGGTTCAGACATATGTGTGGTAATCAAAGATCAAAAGGCCCAGGGACCATTTCATTCTGTTTTATTTTATTTTTGTGCAGTATTAAAGCAATGTTATGATCTCATTAAGGGAAATTAACAAAGAAAATCTTTTAACTGTATTCCCTATATGCTAACTCTATGCCTTTTCATTTTCTCTGTTCTTTTCCAAACCTTATTCTTTTCTATAGATATTTTATGTGTGTTTAATGCTCTACTTTTTTACCTCATATTTTTATGGTGCTACTTTGTAGTCCTCAAATTTATTATTTTTACAGACTTTACAGTTCTTCATCAAATTGATATAAATACCATCAGTTATGAAACCATTTTCCCACTGATTTTAGATTTTAATGGCATGTATAAAACACTCCTCTGTGTGTGTGTGTTTCCTTTAAATTTCTTCTAGGATCATTTTTTCCAGGGACTTTATTGGATCATAGAGTGTGGGCACATGAGCAGTTTTAGACTCTGTATAAGAATCCCTAGTACCGTTTGGCAGTTCATCCTGGGTGAGTGATTGCATCTACCCAGACTGGAGGAAGAATGTAGGTCAAAAGGGACACTTAACATCTCTAAGGCTCTCTTTGGGAATGGGCTTCTAAAAGTCTCATTGGTTGGTATGGTTCTGGGGGAAAAGCTTAGAACCTGCAGGAGCTCCCACAAAGCATGCATTGACCTGCTAAGTTGTAGTCCTAGGGAATTACAGGTTCCCTAGAGCATCCTGAAGATTATTAACAGCACGCAGCCCCGATCAGTGTGAATGTGCCTTTAGACGGTTAGCCAAATCTTTGCATAATACCAATCATTCCACCTATAAAAGCACAAATATGTTATTGTTCTCAATAGGCAATTTAATGCAGCTTTGGGAAGGGAAAAAGAGAAAAGAAGATTACAAGCTGGCTGATCTTGCTTTTATTTCTCTTAAATCTATCCATACTTCTCAGGGGTTGTACTTGTTTAAAGATTGTGTGCAACTGTGCACTCTGTGTGATTTGGAAGGCAGATCAAACTAAATACGAAGTTTCCAGTGCGTGCTGTTTTTAGGATTTCATGCATTTATTTCAAATATACATTTCTTCCCGAGTAGTGCTAACCCTATAATCTTTTTCTTGTTACATTTCTCTTCTGGGGAGGGAGGCCGAGAGGGTGACTTCGTTTTGTAGTGGAAGGTTTCTATTAACATCTACCTCCTTCTTGTGTGGCATTATTCACAGCAGAGCTATTAAAGCTAATTATTTTCAGGTTTCTATCAAAGAGGAATATTTGAGCTGACAAAAAACAGCATTTATTAGAAAGAAAAATAGCCTGTTTAAATTAAAAAAGGGGTCATCATATGCACCCTACTTCCCCTACCCAGTTATTAGCCTGTGTAGGGGGAGGGGCGAGGATACCCCAGGGAGTCTGTGAGGGAGGTTCTAGGAGGCTGTGCTCTCTGAGATGCCTGGTACCCTAAGAGGGGGCAGTACTTTTTTCCCCTCACTTTTCTGCAGTCCACCTGGATTGATCAACGACCTTGGAGATGGTATCTGTCTTTACTTCTCTTTTCCCCTTTCTTTTATTGCCCCTTTTTCCTGCTTTTAATCTTCTTTTTAATTATTCTCATTTCAAGGTGCTGAATGTGAACATGAAGCGATATTAACTTTGAAAGCATTTTCACATACATGATCTCTTTTCAGGCTCACAATACTGATAAGAAAAATGCAGAAAAGGTGGTACTTTGTTTTAGTATGAGGATGACGTACTAAAATAGAGAGGTTGTGGAAGTCATTAAGTATTCTAGAGAAAAATAAAAAGGAGATCAGAACTCAGATCTCCTCTTGGGTCAGTGCTTTGCTGTTGTATAATATACAACTCAGCTGTTCTGAAGACTCCTGGACTTAGGATAAGAAGACATGGTTCAGGAAAGGAGAGCCCAAGTCATCAGGACACCATAAACTCCTGTCAGTGGGCACAAAATGGCAAAGGCATTTCTTCTAGAGAGGGCCACCATGGAACTCAGGCCAGTCCACACCTCCCAGGAAGGTCCACTGTTTTTTCAAAAATGTGTCTACACCCAGGAGCAGAAAGAGAAGCAGATTGTATGATTTGCTTCCAAGGGGTTCCTAATCTGCCTGATAGGGACTATGTTGACCTGATCTAGTTTAGGACCACAGCTTACTGTTCCTTGTACTACACGTCTCCTAGACTTTGTCTACACCACTGGGAGGCAGGGACATGGACTAGGGATCATATTTGCTCTTGTGTGTGTAGCTTGCAGCAGCTCACATCTTCAAACCACTAGTGTTTTCTTTTGTTAACTGCAGAAGGGGACTCCAAAGCCAGCAGTTCCCACCCCAAACCAGAGGCTGAGGGAGAAGGACCAAGGCCAGAGAAGAGTTGGGTGGAAATCAATGTGTTACTGTCATGCTTGAACTTCAGGGCCAGGCTGCTATCCTCATACTTGGAACTCATGATGACTAGACACTGTTTTAAGAGAAAGATTATATTTCACTTCGCTTTTATTCAAAATAAGCTTTCTAGCAGGGTGAAATTTTGAGAGGCACTACAGGCAGCTGGAGATCTTCAAGTTATAGAAAAATGACAGCATAGTCAGCTTTTCTGCTTTCTCTCCTGTACAGCAGGTTATCTGTCTTTGTCATGGCTAATGGCAATTTATGCTATCCATGACCACTGGGAAGAAAAAGTATTCATATTTTAAAAATGCACTGAGACAGATCTCTTCTCAATCGGGACATGATCATGCTAGAAGGAAGGAAGTTGAGCTCCCAAGGTCATGGTTTCTCAGTCTTTGCTAGGAAGTCACTGTTTATTTATGATCTTATCGCTTGAGTTTCAAAATTAGAGGAATTCTTCTTGAGACTTGTAAAATAGAGAATTTGGAATGATGAGGGCAAAAGAAAGCTGCTCAAGATCCTCTGCTTTTTAGGAAAACAGGGTACTTTTCAGCTTTGCCAAGCAGGATGACATCCTCACCCAGAGATTTAGCTGGGAAGAGATATGGATGAAGCCTCAAGATTGGAAGCATTTTCAGGTCAGGTATGAAAATTAAATATCCTAAACCCAAGATTTGTGTTACTTTTTCTCAGGACATACTCTGTGGTACACTTGTCCCAGGTGTGCAGAACTTGTACTCTCACTTTGCCCTCCCTCTCTAATAGGGGGAGGGGGCACCAGGGATACCCAGTGTTGGGTAATCTCACTCGGGCTGTTCATTCACTGGAATGAGGAAAACCAGCACTAGGCAATCAAGGTCATTCTTCAAGGATGTAACAGAGTTAATGAACAGAGTCATCTCCCTTTCTTCTTGTTCTATCAAACAGCCAAAATGGAGTCTTAGGGGCATCCTTTGTGGAAGGCCTTCTTTTTCACTCATTTCCCAAAGTTTCTACCCACATCTCCAATCATAATTTTTTTCAGTTCTTCCTCCTATCCATCCATCCATCCATCCATCCATCCATCCATCCACCCATCCATCTGTCCATCCATGCTGTATTTACTAAGTGTATCAAGCTCCTTGGAAGGCTTTGGGATACATAAACAATGGAAAGAGTCTCAACCTTCCCAGGAGACACTTTGTAGGAAAGATGGACTTGAATCTTTTTTTTTTTTTTTAGTTTTACTATATTGGCCTCTTTTATAGTGCTTAGGTGCCTACAAATTTTTTCCCCCTCTGGGTGCCTGATAAAGTAGATCAGTGATTTTCAACATTTCCATCTCTTGGCATACATAAACAAATGACTAAAATTCTGCAGCACACCAAAAAAAAATTTTTTTTGCTGATCTGACAAAAAATTGGTATAATTTTAATTCATTCACACTGGATGGCTATTGTTGTGTTTGCTGTTGTCATTTTTTATTTGAAAATCTAAGGGAAAATAGGTCAGTACCCTTGACTAAATAGTCAAGTTATTACATGTTTTAAAAATTCTCATAGCACACCAGATGACAATCGCTGAAGTAGATGGATGCTATGGATCAAACATTTTAAGTAACTTGACCTATATACTCTTATTCCCTTTTTGTTAATCATGTTCTAACTATTAGAGTCAGATGGATAGAATTTTTCAAAGGGATTTTTAGATTAATTTTTTATTTTAGATTTGGCTCTGGAGGGAAGAATCATAGAAAAACTTATAGTTATGTGCACTTCTGAATGAATATGTAGAATGCCTCTCTTGCCTCTCTCTGTGTTGCCCATATGGACTCCACAGGGAAAGAACACATCCTAGCCCGTGGGGGTGGGTCTCTTTAGATATACAGGGATCCTGTGTGAGGAGTCCTAAATGGCTTTCAACAATGAAGTACTCATTAAGTTGAAGAAGTTTACAAAAATTCTTGGGGCTTCAATTAGATGGACACCAGAAGAATGACATTCCATTAGAAAAAGAAAGTCTTAACATTAAAATATATAAACCAAAGGAAAAGACCTGAAAACTATGGGAAGAAAGTAAGAAATTAAACCAAGATGATACAATTATTTTCTCCCAGGACCTCAGAATATGTAGAGAGCAGGTTATGATTCAAATCTAGGATCACCTGGTAATTATGGAAGTGGGTTTTCTTTTTTAAAAAAATGCGATAATAAGTCATGCCATATCAGTTTTTTATAATGGTAGGAGTAATGAGGGGCTCTGATTTCATCCTGCTGGTCTCTTTTACTTGGATTGGTCCCTACCTGGCAGGAACTGCCATCACAGGACCCTCATCACACAGGGTCCTCTGTCTGGGGCACCTGTGCCTGTTTGTTGCCAGCTCTGAGTTGCGCATTGTGATTTCCGACCTCATTTCTCACTGTTCCTCAATTTATTTTTCAGTTCATTTGAGTCAGCCTGTGTGTCCAGTGTTTTTTTCTTCCTTCTTCTCTTTTCTTTCTATCAAAATAGGTGTGCTATTGTTATTGCTGACCCAGTATCTTCCCTCACTTATTCCCCTTTAGGGGATATCTTTCCCACCTTCTCCCTCTCATAAGTTCTTCCCATCCTTAATTGTCCAACTCAGTGCCTGTCCTCTATGAAACCCCCTCATGAAATTGGGGCCTCAGTAATTCCTACACCCCAGAGCTTCTCTTTAATTACTCCCTTACAAAACCATATTATATTTTTCTAATATTTGTGTATATCCATCTTACTTTTTCCACTGGGGGTGTAGGGAATAATGTCTCATATGTCTTCTGTTATATTTCATGAGCACCAAACATAGGGATGGTCCTAAGCTATCCCTGGCATGTATTATCTTTCACTACATTGGAATGATTACCTTCTTCCTCATGGCCGATCATCAGGAAAGACCAGGCATGCACCAGCTCTCAGTTCTCCTACCAAGTCACAGTCTGAAAATAAAAATATGTGTATGAGACAGTGGCCGGCCTTGGGCCAGAGGGAAATTGTGCAATTTATTTAGAGGTTTGCTGGAGGTCATACCACAGGGCCACTGTCCACATATCAGATTTGTCTGAGGAGCTGACTCATGTTTTTCATATAAATCATAGTGCGCTGTCCATTATAAACACCTTGTAAAACTCAAAAGGCTTTATGGCTGTTATTAGCTACTGCATTGTGATTTACTAGCTAATTCAGGCCGATGTGTAGATGAGAGCACCATTTATCCCATCTACATAAGTCAGAGAGTAGACTAGCTGGGCACTCAGAAGCAAATGCCTCTTTCAAAGGCCTGTCTGTGGAGAGTCAGAATTTGCTTATGTTTTAAATGAGCAAGTTAGTAGTCACCCCTCTCTAGATGGGCTGCGTCTTCGTGCCATGACTCCTCCAGGAACCTGCGGTGGGAAACGGCTGCAGCAGCCAGCTTCCTTTCCACAGTCGCACTAAAGACGTTCTTACGGTGGGCAGAGGAGAAAATAAAGTTGAGAGAAGAATATCTGGCATGGCCCCAGTGACACCTTTATGTTTCCTAGTATCAAAGTCAAATTTGTATTGCCTCCAGTTAGTGGTGTTTACACCTAACGCTGTCCACTTATTAAAATAAAAGCATCGTTATCAGATTGCCTATCGGGCATTTGTTTATATAAAATCAGATATAACCATGGATTGTTTATAGGATGGTATATATTTTGTATGCATATAAATTTTCATTGACATGTTATATATGTATTTTTAATCCTGTTGATTGCCTAAGATGGAACCAAACAAATCCATCTATATAAGTGGATCTGAGAGTAGGGACTGAACTGGATACAACTTGGAGATTACATTTGTAGTTTATTTGTAGGGAAAATATTATCTATTGAAACACACTGCTATATGAAGCAAGTACCTACAAACGTAAATGCTTACTGGATGAGCACATTTATATATTTATATGTATTTACTATAGATGCATTATATTTGGCTATATGTGCATTATATACATATTATGTAACACAGATATTAAATACTGTCTCTTACTCTATTTCTGCTTTGATTAGCTTAGATTTAATAAACTACATCTCTTCTTGTTTAAACATTTTAGTGATGTCATATCATAGAACCCACTAGCATAGAGATGAGAAAACTATTTGTACTTCTAAATCTTAGTTCTCGGCCTCCAGCTACTAACTTGACCTAGCAGAGACTTGCATGGTACACCTTCTTCAGCCTGTCACTTTGGGGCGAGCTGTCAAAATGAGATTTGCCTCCTGGATGGTTGCATCAGACTCTGGTCTCATTCATAAAAGCCAAACACAAAGATGTATTTGTTTCTGCAATAATAAGTGCCTTTGCTCATGGATCTCTGGTGTGATGAGCCAGAACTAGGCAAGCCTGTGCTCCTATAACCCAAAGAATATCCATCTAGCATTTCCCATCAGTTGTTTATTGCTCACTTAGAATCAGTTTAGCAAACATGTATTGAGTATTTCCTGGAACAAAGCCAAATAAATCAGTTGTTAGAAATCAGAGAAATCCAAATTAATATAAGAATAAGTTGCAAGTTTGAACCTATTAGACTAGAACAACTGAAGAGCCAGATAAAGGTAAATGCTCATGGGATTTGGGGTTTTAGGAACTGTCATGCCCTGTTGGTATGAATACAGCTCTGGAGTGCAGGCTGGCCCAACTGAGTTGAATTAATATACTCATGCCCTCTGACCCAGCAATTCCATTATAAGATATATATCCCAATGAAATTTTTACATAGGACCATAAGGAGGTGTTTATGAGGATTTTCATTACAGTATTATTTGTGGTAGTGGAGAGTGGAAGGCAACTTTGAGTTGAAAGCAACTCTGGGAGATTGTGGTGAATGTCTGCCTTGGAGAATGGTGCAGCAGTCAGGAGCAAGGATTCAGTGGAGGCATAGCAGCTTGGGCTGGATTTAATAGACTGCATTTTATTATTTCCCATATTCTTGATGCTCTGGCATCTGGAGCCTAGCTGCCTAGGAAAATGTCCCCCCTCCCAGGGCCAAACAGGTCTTAGAGATCGCAAGTGACTCATCTGGCAAAGGATCTTTCATATGAAAACTAACCAATCCAGAGTCCATAGTCTGAACCACCTCCTCTATCTGGCTTTTACACTTCAGGAAGCAATATGCCTCTGACCTAGCCATCTCAAAGCCAGGTACCAGACAATGCAGGGCAGCCCCTACAGCCCAGAGCCTGCTGAAATCACTCCAACTAGCCAACCCTAGGCCTGCTTACCTTGCCTCCCCCATTCATTCCCACAAAACCACAATAAAACTGCTTTCTCATACTTTCCCCTTGCTCCCTCTGCCTCCTGACCAATCCTGATACTTCCCCTAGTACCCCTGCGTGGTGTGGTGTGCCCCTTCCTCTTGGGGACTGTGAGTAACAACCTATCTTCTCAATAGCAATCATCTGCTGATCTACTGACCTCACCAATAAAACCTACATTTTAAAACATTATTGTTAAAAAAATAAGACTTAATTTAAAAACAGAAAATAAAATATATATGCACAGTACTATTTAAATATTTAAAAACACATGGAAACAAAACCACAATTTACAAGGACTCATCTTAACATTAGAGTGGGTGTTTATGGTGGAAAAGGGAATTAAAATGGGGCATGAAATGGGAGTTTAAAAAGACATGAATAAAGAGAAGTCTTAGGGTTAGGTAGGATGAATCAAATACCTTCTCTTATTTCTGTGATCTTTCCATTGAGTCCATAAACATGAAGAGTTATCTAATGACACTGGACAATATATTCCATGGGCCCAAGGGCCCCTCTGGAGAGCCCATGGTATAGAAATCCAGAGGTAGGCAAGAGCTGGCTGAAGGCTGAGACCTTGGAAGACACCAGTGCCCTTTCAGTCTGTCACTGCAGCATTTCCCTGAGTCTGTTCCTGGGAGGACTGGTGTTTTGAGACACTGTACCTAAAAGGTTCCTACAACTAAATAAAGTGGAAAGAAGTACTGCATTCTCTGCCCCCTTAGGGAGTGATCTAATATGCATTGGGATAATATCAAAGGCTAGAGGGTCTGATGGGAAGAACTTCGCTTAACTCTATGTCTCCCAAATTCGTTTGACCACAGAATACTCCCCAGTAACAGTCCTTTACCTGGATGCTGTGAGAAAGACGAGATTCAGGGTTGAAGCTCTGAGAACCTTGAATCACTCATAGCTGAAGCTATTTTGTCCAGCAAAGGTCCTGGCATGTTGCAGACCCTCAAGCAACATTTATGGGCTGAGGGAGACCATATGGACAACAGCTAGGGAAAAGGAAAGCTTAGTGGAGGAGCAGCCCATGACTACAATACCAACTCTTTCTTAGCATCCAGAGGGTTCTACCAGAATATTATGTTGTATTTTATTTCCAAATCATAAAGATACCAGTTCAAGGCAGAGCTTTTAATTATTGTGCCCTTTGGCAAGTCCTTTAAATGCTTTCAGTTCAATTTTCTCATCTGCAGAATGCAGGTTATAAAACTTAACTTCAGAGGAATATGGTGAAGGTTAGAAATAGTGTAACTAATGTATCTGGCACATAGTAGTAGCTTATTCAAAATTAGCTATTATTAGCATTGTTATCAGAATTATTGATATCCTTCTTAAATCTTTTATGAAGACTAATAGTGAACATATTCACTACTAAGTAAATATAGAGGTAGCTTACTCAAGGTTTCTTAGCTCATAACTATTAGCAGAGCTGGGACTGAAATCTGCTTCATTGAGGTCCCGGCTCAATGTCATTTTCATTATACTGAACCAAGGATTCTTTTGCCTATTTCATGATTAAAGGGCTTGGCACAGACTCTTTGGTGTGCTGATGGACCACTTCCTTGTGGCACTGGAGACAGACAAAGGCCACAGGGGTGCCAGAGGGGTGGTTGTATCATTGTGTTCTGCATTTTTGTTAATAACTTAGGAAATTTGTAAAGAATATGTTAATTAAATTTTAGACTGCCCTAAATGGAGAGGCATTACAAAGCCCATCAATGACAGAGACGTGGCATAAAGGGACCTGGAACTGTCAGGCATATGGACAGGAAATCACTAGATGAGATTCAGCTGCAGTAAATACATCCTAATACATCTGGGGACAAATAATCCGAAACACAGATATTCAATGGGAGGAAGATATTTGGAAAGCAGTAAATGCTGAAGGGGACCTGGGGGGATAGTGGACAGCAAATTAGATATGGGTTTTCATTGTGTTAGGCCAACAGAAATTGGTAATGCAATCTTGCACTGTATTTTCCACAGTTCCCTGGAGCAGCTGGGAGGAGAAAGCCTCTTTTGCTAGGCCAGATCGAGTCGGCTCGCCCCACACATACACTCTTGAAGAATGCTCTTGCTGGGGCTGGCCTGCCCCATGGTCCCTACCCCACAGAGGTGGTGAAATTTTCCTTTCTCTTAGCTTTACCTCCAGCCCCTGTTCTGTGACCACTCCCTATCTTGTCACTCACCATCTGGTTGATGTGCTTTCTGGACAAGGGAGGGCAGTCCTGCAGGAAAAATCCTTTTGGTTTGCAGGGAAGAGTTAGCTCAAGGCATTCATTTCCATGGAACCCAAACATCCTCCATATTTCCTAGTGACTCTGGCTCTTTTTCCCCAACCTACCATGTCCCCTCCCCATGAAGAATGTGACCAGAAGACGGCTTGTCTGCAGTCGGGAGAATGTTTGAGGAAACACAAGCATCTGCCCTCAGCAGCTCTTCCCACCCCGAAGGGTCAATAACTAGCTCCTTCCACCCCTTCTACCACCTTCTCATGCTTTACACTGCCTCCCTCCATTATTTAGTTTCCTCACACTTAAAAACTGCCTTTCATGATGTTTCAAACCAAACTTCTGTACTGGGGACCAATTAACACATATTCTGATTTTCCTCTAGCCTTCCCCTCTCCCCCCACCCCAGTCTCTCAGGAAAGCCAGCACTGCTGAGTTCAAAGCACTGCATTGCAGGTGTCAGGCCTGCTCAATGGGGGAGTTTAACTAACCACAGTGACCCTTCCAAACTGTGCATAAGAGTCTCTTTCTATCTCTGGGAAATCCTCATCTTTTAGGAAATCTCACAGGGACTGCTTGGCAGGGGCTATGTCAATGGGGCTGGTAGAAAGCAGCCATAGGCTGGTAAAAGTCTGAAGCTATTTGCAAGGCTGGGAAATTTTATACTGCTTATTTTTTCAACAAGCCTTGGCTTCCTCCACTCAGAATGTGCTCCTTCGTACTTGCTGCCTAGGTTTGCATTCAAGGTGATTTTAGCTTCAGTCTGCCATTGTAACTCAACACTCACAAATAAGTGTCAGGTTAAAAATTATTCCTTGAATATTTGTAAGCATTTCATTCACTAGGTGTTCACAGAAGGCCTTCTCTGTGCCTACCACTCTGCTAGGTACTTGTGTTTGGGGGGCTGGAGGGTGGAAGAGAGGGTACTATTCTCATGCAAGTGCCCTGAATGAAAAAGGCATTGCTGTGGAAGAACCTGAGCTTTCATTCCTGATGGGTCATGGATATAAATGGATGGCAGCTGCCAGCACAGTGACTTATGACTGATGCTCCTAGCCAAAGGAAGTCGGGCACACTTTGGAACTGTAGACCACTGTGTACAGGGCATCTTAGTATATTTAGCAAATGAGATTGCAAACCACAGAAAAAAATGCTGAGTGGGCAGAGAAAAAGAACATTCTCTGGCCAGAAACTTGCTGAACCCAGAGGGCCAGGGACCAGAGGCTTTGTAGAGGTGGGGAGAGATGTTCTTTGGCTTGTCCTAGACAAATAAATCACCACTGAGGAGATATACCAAAGGCCAATTAAATGGAGTGTTTTCTTGGAAAATCATCTCCCAGGCCCTGTAAATCATCCCTAGAGTTGGCAAGCACTCAGATCTGCCTGCGGGGTGGGAGGTGGGGGTGGGGTTGAGGAGTAGGCCAGTGCACCCCAATGTCAGGTGGAGGAATTGCCTAGGGATGCTCATGTGATAGCAGAATAACACACCGGGTACTAGCAGTCTCCATCCACAGAAGCGGTGGAGAGCAGAACCACTTTCTCTGGCCAAGGAATTGTAGGCAGGGACTCTCAGCCAGGCTTTGCCTGTGACCTTCAAACCCTTTACAAAGTAGAGAGCACACTGGGCTATCTCTAAGGTTCCTAGAGGCTCTGACACTTATTTTATGCCTTCCTTCTCTTTGTGACTTTCATATAGGATAGCATTAGCATTTCACAGCCCATCCTGTTTACTCTCCCAAAGAAGACAAAAATCCTCATCTACCCTGAAAAATCAGTCTTGCAGGGTCATTTTAGGGGGATGAATGGGGATTCTCAATGCTAGGTCATCAGAACAACTACAGAAAGAGCTAGATACATTTAGCCTGGAAAAGAAGGACCTTAAGGTATGTCAGAAGGACTGTGTTCAATATCTGAAGAGGGCATCAGCTGTCCCACTCCAGATGCCTAAAACAGGACCAGTGAGCCCAAGATAGAGGGGCTTACGCTGAAGACCAAAGGGAGAGAAAAGATAGACCAGCCGTCATTATGCTGCTGACCAATGACACAGGCTTTGATTTGTCCAAGCTTTGAGCGTATTAGAGACAGCCTGACGGAGAAGAGTGATTTGTCACTGCTGGAATCTAGTAGCGGCTAGTGACAAGGTTGCAGCAGAGAGGACACTCATTCTGCTGCTTCCATAGCCATCTTCTGTCTCTGTAAGACATGGCTGCATGACTGGAGTACAGAGAGGTTCCCTCCCCCAAAGTATATTCCTCTCTCCTACGAATCTTTGTGTCTCCGATTCAGGATGAGTTCATTTCCCTCTAGGAGGGTTTCATTAAAATCTGCCTACCCTTTGGGGAGATTACAGTAGTTCTTCTTTATCCACAGTTTTGCTGTCCATGGGTTCAGTTACCCATGGACGACTGCTATCCAAAAATGCTACATGGAAAATTTCAAAAAGAAACAATTCAAAAGTTTTCATTGCATGTCATTCTGACTAGCATGATGAAATTTTGCACCATCCCATTCTGTCCCACCTGGGGCATGAATCATCCCTTTCTCCAGTGTATCCATGCTATGTACACCACCTATCCCTTAGTCACTTAGTAGCCCATTGGGTTATCAGATTGACTGTCACGGTATCTCAGTGCTTGTGCTCAAGTCCTTATTTTACTTAATAATGGTTCCAAAACTATTCACATAACCTTTATTACAGTATACATATATTATAATTTTTCTATTTTATTGTTAGTTATTGGATTTTTAAAATTGTTGTTCAAGTACAGTTGTCTCCATTTTCCTGCCGCCAGTCCCCCCTACCCCACCCACCCCCACCTCCCACCTTCAATCCTTCCCTCCTTTGGTTTTGTCCATGGGTCCTTTATACATGTTCCATGACGACCCTTCCTCTTCTTTCCCCCGTTATTACCCTCCCCTCTCCCCTCTGGTTACTATCAGTTTGTTCTTTATTTCAATGTCTCTGGTTATATTTTGCTTGTTTATTTTGTTGATTAGGTTCCACTTATAGGTGAGATCATATGGTATTTGTCTTTCACTGCCTGGCTTATTTCACTTAGCATAATGCTTGTTCTTAATCTCTTACTGTGTCTAATTTACAAATTAAACTTTATCATAGGTACATAAGTATGTATAGAAAAAATCACAGTGTACATATCAGGTTTGGTACCATGTGTGGTTTCAGACATTTGCTGGGGTCTTAGAATATATCCCCTGTGGATAAGGGGGGACTACAGTGTATCTTGAGACTTCGAGGTTAGGGATTTAATTGGTTGTCTACAAGTAGGAAGGCCCCAAGGGGAATGGGATGTAAATTAGAAACTGACTCATAGTTTCTGAATGGGAAGCCAGGCAAGAAGGAAGCACAGGCCCTCAAAAGGTAAGTGGTAGGCACCCAACATATTTCCTAATTATTTATTTTGTATATGGCCAATCAGTTCTTTATGCTGGGTCTTGGTGCTGCTGAGTTTACTTAATTGAGGAGGGGGTATATTGGTCACATCAGTCTGTACCTCCTTTGGGGACAATGTTTACAATTTCAATAAAATAATTCTTCCTTTGTCTTAAAATTTACTCATTTACCCAGTTTTCAAGGTTCCCTTTCTCTTTCCCACTAGGATAAAATGAACAAGTGTTTTTATTTGTCCTTGTGTGATTCTACTGATTCTGATGGAATCCTTCCTCAGTCTTTGACTTTCTTTCTAGACTAGAGCCTTCCTAATTGTCCTCATTAGTTTAATATGACAATTGTTCTGTCCCTGTGATTCATTCAACAGGCACTAAACATTAAGTTCCTACTCTATGGAAGCCATTCAGAGAGACACAAAGGCTAGAAGTGGGAAAGGCACTTTCCTTACTGTTCTTTCTACAGTATTATAGTAGAACCAAAAGAAACATAATATGTAGTGTACTGTGCCCTGTCACTGAGAATGTATACTATAAACACTGGCCATTGTTCATGAGGTAGCTTTTATTTCCCTCTTGTTATGGCTGAAATCATTGAGACTCTCAGAGTTTCACTGAATCACCCAAGTTTCTATAGCTGACAAGCAGCAGAGCTGGGATCTGAACCCAGCTCCTTCTGACCCCAAGGCCTGCATCCTTTTCCCTGGGCAACACTTATTCCATTTGTTCAGATGTCAGTGGAAATACAGGGAAATATGTATGATTTAAGAATGAGTCGGAGAAGTTAAATGTGCTGGTAAAAGGTGAAGGTATTTTGTAATAAAACAAATAGGAAGACGAAGCAGGAAGTTTACCAGTGCCCTGGGATCCTCAGCAGCCACTGTGGGTGGGAATCTGAGCTCTTGGTATGCGGTCAGGGTCGTGGCTATGTCTAGCGCTGAACATAAAATGGTAGAGTTGACACAAGGCTCCAGCTCAGTCATCCTTGTCTGTTATGTTTGGAGGCAGTAGCTCTGCATGAACCCATTAACTCGGAGATTTCGGCCAGAGCCTTTTCCTTCCCCAACCAATGGGCGAGAGCGCGCCACTCTGCTTTGGGATGATCAGCTTTCCATATGCGTGAAACCACCACAGCTTGCCTCTCCGTCTTTCATCACCTAAATGAGGGCAGTTAATGTTTAAGAGTAGAGAACAGTGAACATAATGATGGATAAATTATAAGTTTAGGGATATGAAAAGTCAAACTGTGTAAATATGTGTTTTAAACCACAAACAGAATGTTAATGCATCTTTCCCATTAACTCACTAACTGAAATTATAGAGCGTAATGTGAGCCAACGCCTACATTTTTAAATTTAGAAAAGCAAATGATAAATGTCCTTCCCTCAGACAAAGAAACGATTGACATAGCTTTTCAGTGTAGTCACTGACAATGTTGGCAATGGAAAATCAACTGAGTGCCAGGGAAGGAGAGGAGTCATAAGATACCTGGGAAGTGTAGCCCGGACTGCTCCTAAGTACTTCCTGGGTACTGAGGAACACCTCTGGGCAGCTCAGGGCAGCCCCTTCAGGTGGTGGGGACCTAGTGTGTTTGCCTGGCACACTCTCCTGAAATGGAGAATGGGATTGTTTTCTTAAGTATCAGCTGTTATCTTGCTGTGGGTTGGTCGCCGGCAGCTAACATGAATCCAGTTCACTTTGCCTAGGTTTGGTTTGAGGATGTATGGGTTATTCAGCATGCGTTTCATTGTGAGGTTGCTTATGGGCAGGGATATAGAAGAGACTTGAGGATGTGGAGAAATTGGAACCTTTGGTTGAAGTGCAAAATGCTATGGAAAGCAGCATGACAGTTCCTCAAAAGTTGAAAATAGAATTGCAATGTGATTCAACAATCCCCTTCTGGGTATGTACCCAAAAGAATGGAAAGCAGGGTCTTGAAAATATATTTGTACACCCACAATCATAGCAGCACTATTCACGATAGCCAAGAGGCAGAAGCGATCCAGCTGTCCACCAACAGAAAATGAATGTAAAAAATGTGATATATCCACCTATACATGAATGTAAAAGATGTGGAATAAATAAAAAGTGCATTATTAGTCAGCCTTAAAAATGAAGGAAATTCTGACACATGTGATAACATGAATGAACCTTGAAGACTTTATGCCATAAAAAATAAGGCAGTCACAAAAGGACAAATGATGTATGATTCCATTTCCATGCGGTACTTGGAGTAGTCACACTCATAGAGACAGGAAGTAGAATGGTGATTCCCAGAGGCTTGGGGGAGGAGGGAATGAGGAGCTAGAGTTTAATGGGCACAGATTTTTAGTTTGGAAGATGAAAGGAGTTCTGCAGGTTGGTTGTACAACATGTGAATGTACCTGACACCACTGAACTGCACATTTCAAATGGCAAAGGTGGTGTTTTATGTTATATGTATTTTACCAATTTAAATATTAAAAAGGGGGAGGGGGAAAAGAGAGGTTAAGAACATGGTCTTGGGAGGGAGAGAGATCTGCACTTAAACCCTGATGCAGCCACTCACACGTTGGGGGCTGTGGACAATCCACTTACATTAATCTCTGAGCCTCCAAATAGGAATGATAATAATAGTACCTCCCTCTTAGGGTTTTTGTGGGGATTACATGAAATAATGTTTATTATGCCTTCGCTACACACCTGGTGTGTAGCAAAGACCTATAACAGGTACTAGTGGCTGTTGCTACTACTTCTCATCTGTGCCTGGGAGAGGGGACTTTGTTGGTGTATAATCCAGATGATGACATTCCTTCATGAGATGTTCTGAAGCTCTGCACCCCTTTTTCTGCTTACCCTGATTCTGTACATTCAGATCCTGCTCACTGAGCAATGCCCAGCCAATACTCATCCCTTTGATGAAATTCACTGTCACCACTTCAATCTATGTTCATTAAGTGACTCCAAAAATTATACAGTCCTTCCTGTATCCATATAATAAGACTGTACTGAGAGCCTACTATGCTCCCAAAAGTTGGGAAACAGTGAGAACAGACTCAAGTCTTATTCTCACGCAGATTACAGTCTAGTTGTTGTCTACATTGTTTGTTTGACTTTTCCTCATATTTGTTATGTGTGTCTGCATGTGCAGGCATTTTCCACCATACGTTGTAAGTTCTTAGATGGTGAGAGTCTTGTCTTATATTCTTTTTGTTCCCACTGAAGTGCTGGGCCTTACCTTAGACCTGAAGACAAACAGTTATCAATGATTTATTTGAGTGAGACAGCCCTACGGAGGAAACCAATGTGTATGGGCTTAGGAGAACCCTAGTGCCAGGAAGGTCCTGAATAGATAACTTGCCCCGTTGCCTTCATGTCATCACCATCAAGTGGTGGTTATGTGTTTTCTCTTTGAAGAAATACAAAAGTGCTCGACCTTAGCATTAATTGAGGAAAGACCAAATAAAACAACACTGAAATACCACTTCATACTCATCAACCTAGAAAAAATTAATAAGTAACACCACCAGGTTTTGGTAAAGCTGCGCCCAGAGAGGAATGCTTATACATTATAACTGGTGGGATTATGATTTGGTACCTGGTCTTCCTTTTGGCATCACTTAATAAATATAAAATCTGACCTCCAACAATTTCAATTCTGGGTGTCAGCCCTAGAAAAGCATTGACCCTATGCCCACAGAGACATGAGATATGTGTAAGGCACATGGATAACAAGCAAATAAGTAGAAAGAGCTTGTAGTGTGTTGAATAGCATTTCCCGCAAACATTCATGCCCACCTGGAACCTCAGACTATGACTTCATTTGGACTGAGAGCCTGCGAATATAATAGAAGTAAGAATGGAGATGACATCATCCTGGAATAGGGCAGGCCCTACATCCAATTACTGTGTCTACAAGAGAAAGAAGGAGAGGGAGATTTAGATACAGAGACAGGTAGAGAAGAAGCCACATGAAGATGGAGGCAGAGATTGGAGTGATGTGGCTGCAAGCCAAGGAATGCCAGGGTGACCAGAAGCTGGAAGAAGCAGATTCTCTCCTAGAGCCTTCAGAGGGAGTGTGGCTTTGCTGACACCTTGATTTCAGACTTCTGACCTCTAGAACTGGGAGAGAATGTTTCTAGTGGTTAAGCCCTCAAGTTCGTGGTACTTTGTTATGATAGCCCTAGACAACTACCACACAGGCCAATCAACCCTCAGTAGGGGAGAAGGAAAATAAAATGTGGTTCATTCATATAATGACATACTGTATAACAGTTAAAATAAGTGAACAAGCTCATAACATGGTATTGAGTTAAAACCAGTTGCAGAAATATACTTCTGGTATGACACCATTTATGTAAATACATTTAATAGTACATATTGCTTATTGGTACACCCTAGTGAAGTAAAATTACTGAAACAAACATGAGATGTTATATACTAACCCCAGGAGAGTGGGTAACTCTGTGAAGGGGGAGGAATACCTGGGGTAGAGCATAGGTATTTAGCTATATTGGAAGTATTTTACATAGAGCAGGAATATTTGAAGCAAGTAGTTAAAATATTAACCTTTAATAGCAGAAGGTAAAAAGACACATAGTTTTTATCTTAGAATTGTTTTATATTTTAAATTTTTAAAAGAATTATAAAGTTAGGAAATATGTTATAGATATAGTGTTAAGTATATACAACATGACAAAAGATATTAGTGTCTTTTTAAGAAGTTCAGATTCTGAGACCCCAGTAGTGCATTGTGAACTTTAATCTGGTGGTGAAGACATTAGGTATGTAGTGTAAATGAGTTAGGAAAGAAGAAAGGCTCTGGAGTCATCGCTACCACTTATTCCTGTGTGACTTTGACTTTGAACAAATTAGTAAATGCTGTGAACTCACTTTACTCAACTGTAAAATAATATCTACAGTAAAGGTTTTTTAAACTGCAAGTAAGCCAAAAATGTTGGTATCCTTCACTTCAGTGTCATGCCTACCCCATACTGTCCCTGCTTTAGTCTACGGTATGTCCCCTGAAGGACATGTGGGGTGTGTGTGTGTGTGTGTGTGTGTGTGTGTGTGTGTGTATGAGAGAGAGAGAGAGGGACAGAGACAGAAACAGAGAGAGACAGAGAGACAGAGAGAGAGAAATTTTGGAATATATGGTAGGCTACCCAGGGCCTCCTTTCTGGGCAGGACTTGGGCTCTGTTCATCATACAAACTAATTCCCTTCCCTTTGAGCTCTTCTGTGCACTTTATCCACTTGCCCTCCATGTCTTTAATTGAAAGATCAGAAAGTAGCTGGGGTGTCCTGGAGAAGGTGAGGTCTGAGCCAAGGGAAAGGTCCATATCTGGGCATTTGTGTCGCTCACTCCTTGTGAGCTTGTTGGCTTCAGGCAACTGATTTACAGTCACTAAGGTGAGCTTGCCCTGCTCATTCCACCCAAGGCTGCCTTCCTGATCCCTGCTTGCCATGAACATTCCTTCCATCAGCTCTCTGCATTCTGCCCCCTCCCACTTCACTGGCTCCTGACAGTTCCTTGGCCTCTCTAGGCCCCAAGCCAAGCAACCCTAGAACATTTCAAGAGTAGGGTGTTGGCATTTCCGGCACCTGTGGCTCAATTTGGCCATATGCAGGTGGTTGAGGGTCATTTTCCCCTGAAGGTTAAATGGTGACCTTGGTCAATGTTTAGCTAGTGTTCACTTAAATGATTTCCCCTGGTTAATGAGTCATATGGCAAATTAGTTGAGGACTTTCACACCCTGCAGGTAAACCGGGGGGGGGGGGTAAGAACTGGTATTCCTGAAATTGCATTGAGTTGTATAGGCTGTATAGTGAGGGCCCTGCTTAGAACACCTTTCTACCTCTTAGATCCTAATTACAAAAATAAATTCAGGAGCTAAGGGTTGGTAGCACTTGGAGAACCAGCGTGTACCTGATTTTCTGAGCTTCCTCAGCATCCCTGCTCTCCACCTTAGGAAGCCCTGTATTCTCCTTCTCCTTCTCCCCCAGCCCTGCCATTCCCACACTTCTCCTCAGGCTCCCCAGGCTGCCACAGCAGTTTCACGGGGAAGCCAGAGGAGATTTTAAAGGTTTGAGGGTAACGCAGTAACATGTGGCATCTGTCAGATCCAGTGTGAACTACCTGCTCAGGTACTCACGTTTCAGCATCAGATCATGCTGCATTTCTTTGGATAACATTGTATCTTTGTAAAGTTGCATGTTTGTGGCCATTGATATGATAAAAAGTGAGTACAGTATGAAATCAGTATGGAATAGGAAATGCAGGTGGCAGTGCCTGGTATGAGTGATTCCAAAGTTTGGGAAGTTGTGCACACATCCCTTTGGTACATGAGTGTGGGCCTTGAAGAATGAGATAAAAAATGTTTTCCTTCAATTTGTGTGTATTTTTGTCAAATGGCTACTCAGTTGTTAGGACATAAGTACTTGTTAAATTGTTTCATGATATGAGACTATTAGGTATTTCTTTTGGTTTATGGGCTCTCCATGGAAAATATTAGAGACACTCAGGGCACCTTGAACTGAGAAAGCTCGAGAGCTTGTCTTAGAGCCAAAGACAAGATATCTTCCCTCGCCTCTACCAGACTCCTTGCTTGCAACAGTCTTCTTCCTGGGCACAGTCACTCCACCCTTTGTATCTCTGTCCCCTTAACATGGCCTTTCTCCTACCTGGAAGATGAAGTTTCATGGATTCTTTTTAAAAAATATTTATTTATTTTTATTGTTGTTCAAGTAACAGTTGTCTCCATTTTCACCCCACCTTGGCCGCCCACCCCACACGTCCCTGCCTTCCACCCTGGAACATACCTCCCTTGGCTTTATCCATGTGTCCTTTATACATGTTCCATGATGGGCCTTCCCCTATTTTTCCCCATCATCCCTGTCCCCCCTCCCCTCTGGTTACTGTCAGTTTGGTTTTTATTTCAATGTTTCTGGTTATATTTTGCTTGCTTTTCTGTTTTGTTGATTCTTTAACAAAAAGGGAAAGGAAAGGAGAAGAGGGGAGAGGGACAGAAAGGAGAGAAAGAGAAAGAGAAAGGAAAAGAAAAGAAAAAAGAAGAAGAAAGCCTTGCTTAACTTTCTAACCACCTCCTGCTCCAAGTTCCTGCCTTCCTCCTTCTCCATCTTCCTCTTTCCTCATTGTCTCACCGAGCCCCTTTACCTCTCACATCACGCTCAGAGTCCTAAAACTTGTCTGGCTTCTTCCCCTGGCACTGTACTCTTCCCAGGGTCACTTCCAAGTTTAAAGAGCCACATATGGTCTCTTCTCAGTCCTGAATTCTTTGCCCACCACTCTCTGAGGCTTTCTTCACCCTTGTCTTATTCCTGTGGCCTCACCACCTCTCCACACACTCCTCAGCCCCTTGGTTGGATCCTGTCTGCCTTTCACACCTTCATAAAAACATCTGCAAACTTCCCTTGCTTCCTTGATTCTGCTGCCTGCTCTTTGCTTCCTCACCCTGACCTTACTTTGTTTTCTCTGTTGGTGAGCTCATCTTCTCTTTCAGTGCTAACTGTGCAAATGGCACCCCCTTCCCCGCCGTCAAACCCCATCACTGCCTGTATCCACCCAAATCTTGCCACAGGCCTTGAATGCCTTTTAAGGCTCCCCTCAGATAGCCCCTGTTGGAAGAAGCCTCTCCTGGTGCCTTTGGGAAGATATCACCTATTTTCTGTCCACCCACAGAACTCTCTGTTTCCATGAATGTTATTCTCCATCTCTACCTAGATGTCTCTCCTGCACCTCAAACTTTAAGTTACCTTTGTCTTATCCTTTCTTCATCATCCTCCATTTGTGATGTTTGAACTGTTGATACAATCCAGGCCCTCCCCTTGTGTTCACCTCTTTCCTTTATCCTACCTCAGTTAAAAGCCTAGTTACCTTCCCCTCAGATCTCTGGTCTTACCACCTCCATATTCTCCCTGAACCAGCCCCACAGACCTAACTGCATGGTGTTGTTCACATAGTTGACTGATGTGCGATTTCACATAGCTCTGGTGGGTATTTCCCCCCTTTGTAAGTCTTTAGTGGCTCCCTAGTAACAACAAGCCCCGACCACTCATCCTGGCCCTGCTGCTCCTTGTGATTTGGCCTCCATAGAATTCTCAACCCAACTTCACTTAGGTACCTACCTTTCATTGTCAGTGGGCTGAGGTTTCACATTCCCCCACAGATACTTCAGTTCCTGCTGGTCCCTGTTTCTAGGACATTTTTATCTCTCCCAGCATCTCATTAATTTTAACAGTCGACTTTCCTTCTCCCATATCTTTGGGGAGTTCAACTCCTCATACCACCCCTAAAATACTCAGAGGTCATTAAAGACACGGGCTTTCTCACACATTCTGCATCCTCTGTAGCATCTAATATGACACTTCACACATAGTAGGAATGCGTAAACAAGAATTTGAAATGAGTGATTTTTTCAAGAAGAGCTGGTCCAGAAGTTGGCCTCCCAGGAATGGGAACCCCTACTAACATATTGTAAAAGGTTCTATAGTCCTTGGAGAACTTGGTCTCTGAAATGGAAAGCTGTACACCAAATACACTGGTTCCTATGCATTACTAAGTAGAGGTCTCTTTTTCCTCCCATT